>CAXDIG010000102.1:38200-114234 GCA_963989225.1 Dromius quadrimaculatus
ATAAATCTGTCCTCGAATGCACAAAATTTTTCGTTTCCAGCTAGTTATCAGCTTTTTTTCTGAGACTCGTTGAGAAATGTGAGACTCTATAATACTGCTCAGAAGCAAAATTTTGCTTTAAAAGTGCGTTATATGGCAGAAGCTAGCACCAAATACATCATATTCTGTGTTTTTAGAGTGCTATTTGCAGTTTTACAAACTTTGGAATAAGTCGAAATCACGCTTTTCCGCTCAGATTTTCATAATCAAAAAGTTCATATTCCTATTCAGGACCTCATAATATGTATGAATCTATCGACAACAACATCATATTTCGTGTTTTCACAGCGCTATCTGCAGTTATATGAAGTTCGAAATAAGTCAAAATTACCACATTCTGAGCAGTCTCAAAGTACTGCAAATCACATAAATCTTTCCAATACAACATAATACGCATGAATTCATCCTCAAATATGCAAAATTTTGCGTTTCCAAGCGAGTGTTCAGCGTTTTTTCTGGGTCCCATTGAGAAATTTTTGACTCTGTAAATCTGCTCAGAGTCCAGATTTTGCTCCAAAAGTAGGTTATATGGCAGAATCTAGCACCAAATACAACATATTTCGTGATTTTAGAGTGCTATTTGCAGTTTCAAAAACTTTGGAATAAGTCGAAATCACGCTCTTCCGCGCAGATTTTCACAATCAAAAAGAACATATGCTTATTCAGGACCTCATGATATGTGTGAATCTATCGACAAAAACATCATATTTCGTGTTTTTAGAGTGCTATTTGCAGTCTTACAAACTTTGGAATAAGTCGAAATCACGCTTCTCCGCGCAGATTTTTCACAATCAAGAAGTTCATATTCTTATTCAATACCTCATAATATGTATGAATCCATCGACAAGAACATCATATTTCGTGTTCTCAGAGCGCTATCTGCAGTTATGCACAAAATCATCCGTTCCCAGCGAGTTATCAGCGATTTTTCTGAGTCTCATTGAGAAATTTTTGATTCTGTGAACCTGCTCAGAAGTAAGATTTTGCTTCAAGAGTGCGTTATATGGCAGAAGCTAGCATCAAATACATCATATTTCGTGTTCTTAGAGTGCTATTTGCAGTTTTAAAAACTTGGGAATAAGTCGAAATCACGCTTTCCCCGCACAGATTTTCATAATCAAAAAGTGTATATTCCTATTCAGGACCTCATAATATGTATGAATCTATCGACAAAAACATCATATTTCGTGTTTTCAGAGCGCCATCTGCAGTTATATGAAGTTTGAAATAAGTTAAAATTACCACATTCTGAGTAGTTTCAAAGTATCGTAAATCACATAAATCTATCCAATACAACATAATACGGATGAATCCGTCCTCAAATGCACAAAATTTTGCGTTCCCAGCGAGTTATCAGCGTTTTTTCTGAGTCTCGTTGAGAAATTTTTGACTCTGTAAATCCGCTCACAAGCAAGATTTTGCTTCATATGTGCGTTATATGGCAGAATCTAGCACCAAATACATCATATTTCGTGTTTTTAGAGTGCTATTTGCAGTTTTACAAACTTTGGAATGAGTCAAAATCACGCTTTTTTGTGCAGATTGTCACAATCAAAAAGTTCATATTTCTCTTCAAGACCTCATAATATGTATGAATCTATCGACGAAAACATCATATTCTGTGTTTCCATAGCGCTATCTGCAGTTATATGAAGTTTGAAATAAGTCGAAATTACCACATTCTGAGCGGTTTTAAAGTATCGCAAATCACATAAATCTATCCAATACAACATAATAAGCCTGAATCCGTCCTCAAATGCACAAAATTTTGCGTTTCCAGCGAGTTATCAGCGTTTTTTCTGAGTCTCGTTGAGAATTCTTTGACTCTGTTAATCTGCTCAGAAGCAAGATTTTGCTTCGAAAGTGCATTATATGGCAGAATCTTGCACCAAATTCATCATATTTAGTGTTATTAGAGTGCTATTTGCAGTTTCACAAGCTTTGGAATAAGTCAAAAACACGCTTTTTCGCGCAAATTTTTACAATCAAAAAATTCATATTCCTATTCAGGACCTCATAATATGTATGAATCTATCGACAAAAACATCATATTCCGTGTTTTCAGAGCGCTATCTGCAGTTATATGAAGTTTGAAATGAGTCTAAATTACCACATTCTGAGCAGTTTCAAAGTATCGAAAATCACATGGATCTATCCAATACAACATAATACGCATGAATCCGTCCTCAAATGCACAAAATCATGCGTTTCCAGCGAGTTATCAGCGTTTCTTCTTAGTCTTGTTGAGAAATTTTTGACTCTGTAAATCTGCTCAGTAGCAAGATTTTGCTTCAAAAGTGCGTTATATGGCCAAATCTAGCACCAAATACATATATTTAGTGTTTTCAGAGTGCTTTTTGAGGTTTTACAAACTTTGGAATAAGTCTAAATCACGCTTTTCCGCACAGATTTTCACAATCAAAAAGTTCATATTACTATTCAGGACCTCATAATATGTATGAATCACTCGACAAAAACATCATATTTCGTGATTTAGAGCGCTATCTGCAGTTATATGAAGTTTAAAATAATTCAAAATTACCACTTTCTGAGCAGTTTCAAAGTATCGCAAATCACATAAATCTATCCAATACAACATAATACGCATGAATCTGTCCTCAAATGCACAAAACTTTGCGTTTCCAGCGAGTTATCAACGTTTTTTCTATGTCTTGTTGAGAATTTTTGACTCTATAAATCTGCTCAGAAGCAAGATTTGCTTCAAAAGGACGTTATATGGCAGAATCTAGCACCAGATACATAATATTTCATGTTTTTAGAGTGCTATTCGCAGTCTTACAAACTTTGGAATAAGTCGAAATCACGCTTTTCCGCGCAGATTCTTATAATCAAAAAGTTCATATTTTCATTCAGGACCTCATAATATGTATGAATCTATCGACAAAAACATCAAATTTCGTGTTTCCAAAGCGCAATCTGCAGTTATATGAAGTTTGAAATAAGTCAAAATTACCACTTTCTGAGCAGTTTCAAAGTATCGCAAATCACATAAATCTATCCAATACAACATAATACGCATGAATCCGTCCTCAAATGCACAAAACTTTGCGTTACCAGCGAGTCATCAGCGTTCTTTCTGTCTCGTTGAGAAGTTTTTGACTCTGTAAATCTGCTCAGAAGCAAGATTCTGCTTCAAAAGAGCGTTATATGGCAGAATCTAGCACCAAATACATCATATTTCGTGTTTTTAGAGTGCTATTTGCAGTTTTACAAGCTTTGAATAAGTCGAAATCACGCTCTTTCGCGCAGATTTTCACAATCAAAAAGTTCATATTCCTATTCAGGACCTCATAATATGTATGAATCTATCGACAAAAACATCATACTTCGTTTTTTCAGAGCGCTATCTGCAGTTATATGAAGTTTGGAATAGGTCAAAATTACCACATTCTGAGCAGTTTCAGAGTATCGCAAATCACATGAATCCATCCAATACAACATAATACGCATGAATCCGTCCTCAAATGCACGAAATCATGCGTTTCCAGCGAGTTATCAGCGTTTTTTCTAAGTCTCGTTGAGAAGTTTTTGACTCTGTAAATCTGCTCAGAAGCAAGATTCTGCTTCAAAAGAGCGTTATATGGCAGAATCTAGCACCAAATACATCATATCTCGTGTTTTTAGATGCTATTTGCAGTTTCACAAACTTTGGAATAAGTCGAAATCACGCTTTTCCGCGCAGATTTTCACAATCAAAAAGTTCATGTTCCTATTCAGGACCTTATAATATGTATGAATCTATCGACAAAAACATCATACCTCGTGTTTTCAGAGCGCTATTTGCAGTTATATGAAGTTTAAAATAAGTCAAAATTACCACATTCCGAGCAGTTTCAAAGTACCGCAAATCACATAAATCTATTCAATACAACATAGTGAACATGAATCCGTTCTCAAATGCACAAAATTACGCGTTTCCAGCAAGTTATCAGCGTTTTTTCTGAGTCTCGTTAACAAATTTTTGACTCTGTTAATCTGCTCAAAAGCAAGATTTTGCTTCAAAAATGCGTTATATGGCAGAATCTAGCACAAAATACATCATATTTCGTGTTTTTAGAGTGCTATTTGCAGTTTCACAAACTTTGGAATGAGTCAAAATCACGCATTTCCGCGCAGATTTTCACAATCAAAAAGTTCATATTCCTATCCAGGACCTCATAATATGTATGAATCTATCGACAAAAACATCATACCTCGTGATTTCAGAGCGCTATCTGCAGTTATATGAAGTTTGAAATAAGTCAAAATTATCACATTCTGAGCAGTTTTTAAGTATCGCAAATCACATAAATCTATCCAATACAACATAATAAGCATGAATCCGTCCTCAGATGCTCAAAATTATGCGTCTCCAGCATGTAATCAGCGTGTTCTCTGAGTCTCGTTGAGAAATTTTTGACTATGTAAATCTGCTCAGAAGCAAGATTCTGCTTTAAAAGTGCGTTATATGGCAGAATCTAGCACCAAATACATCATATTTTGTTTTTTAAGAGTGCTATTCGCAGTTTCAAACTTTGGAATAAGTCGAAATCACGCTTTTCCGCGCAAATTTTCACAATCAAAAAGTTTATATTCCTATTCAAGACCTCATGATATGTATGAATTTATCGACAAAAACATCATATTTCGTGTTTTCAGAGCGCTATCTACAGTAAGATGAAGTTTGAAATAAATCAAAATTACCACATTCCGAGCAGTTCCAAAGTATCGCAAATCACATAAATCTATCCAATACAACATAATACGCATGAATCCGTCCTCAAATGCACAAAATTTTGCGTTTCCAGCGAGTTATCAGCGTTCTTTCTGAGTCTTGTTAAGAAAATTTTTGACTCTGTAAATCTGCTCAGAAGCAAGATTTTGCTCCAAAAAAACGTTATATGGCAGAGTCTAGCACCAAATACATAATATTCCGTGTTTTCAGAGTGCTACGTATTCGCAGTTTTACAAACTTTGAGACAAGTCAAAATCACGCTTTTCCGCGCAGGTTTTCACAATCAAAAGGTTCATATTTCTATTCGACCTCATAATATGTATGAATCTATCGACAAAAACATCTGTTTTCGTGTTTTCAGAGCGCTATCTGCAGTTATATGAAGTTTGAAATAAGTCAAAATTACCACATTCTGAACAGTTTTAAAGTATCGCAAATCACATAAATCTATCCAATACAACATGATACGCATATGTCCGTCCTCAAATGCACAAAATTTTGCGTTTCCTAGAGTTATCAGCGTCTTTTCTGAGTCTCGTTGAGAAATTTTTGACTCTGTAAATCTGCTCAGAAGGAAGATTTTGCTTTAAAAGTGCGTTATATGGCAGAATCCAGCATCTAATACATCATATTTCGTGTTTTCGGAGTGCTACGTATTTGCAGTTTTACAAACTTTGGAATAAGTCGAAATCACGCTTTTCCGCGCAGATTTTTGCAATCAAAAAGTTCATATTCCTATTCAGAACCTCATGATATGTATGAATCCATCGACAAAAACATCATATCTCGTGTTTTCAGAGTGCTATCTGCAGTTATATGAAGTTTGAAATAAGTCGAAATTACCACATTCTGAACAGTTTCAAAGTATCGCAAATCACATAAATCTAACCAATACAACATAATACGCAAGGATCCGTCCTCAAATGCACAAAATTTTGCGTTTCCAACGAGTTATCAGCGTTTGTACTGAGTCTCGTTGAGAAATTTTTGACTCTGTAAATCTGCTCAGAAGCAAGACTTTGCTTCAAAAGTGCGTTATATTGCAGAATCTAGCACCAAATACATCATATTTCGTGTCTTCAGAGTGCTATTTGCAGTTTTACAAACTCTGGAATAAGTCGAAATCACGCTTTTCCGCGCAGATTTTCACAATCAAAAAGAACATATTCCTATTCAGGACCTCACGATATGTGTGAATCTATCGACAAAAACATCATATTTCGTGTTTTCAGAGCGCTATTTGCAGTTATATGAAGTTTAAAATGAGTCAAAATTACCACATTCCGAGCAGTTTCAAAGTACCGCAAATCACATAAATCTATTCAATACAACATAGTGAACATGAATCCGTTCGCAGATGCACAAAATTACGCGTTTCCAGCAAGTTATCAGTGTTTTTTCTGAGTCTCGTTAACAAATTTTTGACTCTGTTAATCTGCTCAAAAGCAAGATTTTGCTTCAAAAATGCGTTATATGGCAGAATCTAGCACCAAATACATCATATTTCGTGTTTTTAGAGTGATATTTGCAGTTTCACAAACTTTGGAATAAGTCAAAATCACGCATTTCCGCGCAGATTTTCACAATGAAAAAGAACATATTCCTATTCAGGACGTCATGATATTCATGAATCTATCGACAAGAACATCATATTTCGCGTTTTTAGAGCGCTATCTGCAGTTAGATGAAGTTTAAAATGAGTCAAAATTACCACATTCCGAGCAGTTTCAAAGTATCGCAAATCACATTATTCTATTCAATTCAACATAATACGCATGAATCCGTCCTCAAATGCACAAAATTCTGCCTATCCAGCAAGTTATCAGTCTTTTTTCTGAGTCTCGTTGACAAATTTTTGACTCTGCAAATCTGCTCGAAAATCAAGACTTTGCATCAAAAGTGCGTTATACGGCAGAATTTAGCACCAAAAACATCATATTTCGTGTCTTCAGAGTGCTATTTGCAGTTTTACAAACTTTAGAATGAGTCGAAATCACGCTTTTTCGCGCAGATTTATACGATCAAAAAGAACATATACCTATTCAGGACCTCATGATATGTGTGAGTCTATCGACAGAAACATCATATTTCGTGTTTTCAGAGCGCTATCTGCAGTTAGATGAAGTTTGAAATAAGTCAAAATTACCACAATCCAAGCAGTTTCAAAGTATCGCAAATCTCATAATTCTATTCAATACAACAAAATTCGCATGAATCCGTCCTCAAATGCACAAAATTTTGCGGTTCCAGCAAGTTATCAGCGTTTTTTCTGTGTCTCGTTGAGAAATTTTTGACTCTGCAAATCTGCTTAGAATTCAGACTTTGCTTCAAAAGAGTGTTATATGGCAGAATATAGCACCAAATACATCATATTTCATGTCTTTAGAGTGCTATTTGCAGTTTTACAAACTTAAGAATGAGTCGAAATCACGCTTCTCCGCCCAGATTTTCACAATCAAACAGAACACATTCCTATTCAGGACCTCACGATATGTGTGAATCTATCGACAAAAACATCATATTCCTTGTTTTCAGAGCGCTATCTGCAGTTATATGAAGTTTGAAATAAGTCAAAATTACCACATTCTAAGCAGTTTCAAAGTATCGCAAATAACATAAATCAATCCAATAGAACATAATAAACATGAATCCGTCCTCAAATGCACAAAATTTTGCGTTTCCAGTGAGTTATCAGCGTGTTTTCTGAGTCTCGTTGAGAAATTTTTGACTCTGTAAATCTGCTCAGAAGCAAGATTTTGCTTTGAAAGTGCGTTATATGGCAGAATCTAGCACCAAATACATAATATTTCGTGTTTTTAGAGTGCTATTCGCAGTTCTACAAACTTTGGAATAATTCGGAATCACGCTTTTCCGCGCAGATTTTCATGATCAGAAAGAACATATTCCTATTCAAGACGTCATGATATTCATGAATCTATCGACATAAACATCATATTTCGTGTTTACAGAGCGCTATCTGCAGTTAGATAAAGTTTAAAATGAATCAAAATTATCACATTCCGAGCAGTTTCAAAGTATCGCAAATCACATAAATCTATTCAATACAACATAATACGCATGAATCCGTCCTCAAATGCACTAAATTTTGCGTTTCCAGCAAGTTATCAGCGTTTTTTCTGAGTCTCGTTGAGAAATTTTCGACTCTGTAAATCTGCTCAGAAAGAAGATTTTGCTTCAAAAGTGCGTAATATGGCAGAATCTAGCACCAAATACATCATATTTCGTGATTTCAGAGTGCTACGTATTTGCAGTTCCACAAACTTCGGAATAAGTCGAAATCACGCTTTTCCGCGCAGATTTTCACAATCAAAAAGTTCATATTCCTATTCAGGACCTCATAATATGTATGAATCTATCGACAAAAACATCATATTCCTCGTTTTCAGAGCGCTATCTGCAGTTATATGAAGTTTGAAATAAGTCAAAATTACCACATTCTAAGCAGTTTCAAAGTATCGCAAGTAACATAAATCAATCCAATAGAACATAATAAACATGAATCCGTCCTCAAATGCACAAAATTTTGCGTTTCCAGTGAGTTATCAGCGTGTTTTCTGAGACTCGTTGAGAAATTTTTGACTCTGTAAATCTGCTCAGAAGCAAGATTCTGCTTTGAAAGTGCGTTATATGGCAGAATCTAGCACCAAATACATCATATTTCGTGTTTTTAGAGTGCTATTCGCAGTTCTACAAACTTTGGAATAAGTCGAAATCACGCTTTTCCGCGCAGATTTTCATGATCAGAAAGAACATATTCCTATTCAGGACGTCATGATATTCATGAATCTATCGACATAAACATCATATTTCGTGTTTACAGAGCGCTATCTGCAGTTAGATAAAGTTTGAAATGAGTCAAAATTATCACATTCCGAGCAGTTTCAAAGTATCGCAAATCACATAAATCTATTCAATACAACATAATACGCATGAATCCGTCCTCAAATGCACAAAAGTTTGCGCTTCCAGCAAGTTATCAGCGTTTTTTTCGAGTCTCGTTGAGCAATTTTCGACTCTGTAAATCTGCTCAGAACCAAGATTTAGCATCAAAAGTGCGTTATATGGCAGAATCTAGCACCAAATACATCATATTTCGTGTTTTTAGAGTGCCATTTGCAGTTTTACAAACTTTGGAATAAATCGAAATCACGCTTTTCCGCGCAGATTTTCACAATCAAAAAGTTCATATTCCTATTCAGGACCTCATAATATGTATGAATCTATCGACAAAAACATCATATTCCGTGTTTTCAGAGCGCTATCTGCAGTTATATGAAGTTTGGAATAAGTCAAAATTACCACATTCTGAGCAGTTTCAAAGTATCTCAAATCACATAAATCTATCCAATACAACATGATACGCATGAATACGTCCTCAGATGCAGAAAATTTTGCGTTTCCAGCGAGTTATCAGCGTTTTTCTGAGTCTTGTTGAGAAATTTTTGAAACTGTAAATATGCTCAGAAGCAAGATTTTGCTTCAAAAGTGCGTTATACGGCAGAATCTTGCACCAAATACATCATATTCCGTGTTTTTAGAGTGCTATTTACAGTTTTACAAACCTTGGAATAAGTCAAAATCACGCTTTTTCGCGCAGATTTTCACTATCAAAAAGTTCATATTCCTATTCAGGACCTCATGATATGTATGAATCTATCGACAAAAACATAATATTTCGTGTTTTCAGAGCGCTGTCTGCGGTTATATAAGGTTTGAAATAATTCAAAATTACCACATTCTGAGCAGTTCCAATACAACATAATACGCATGAATCCGTCCTCAAATGCACAAAATTTTGCGTTCCCAGCGAGTTATCAGCGTTTTTTCTTAGTCTCGTTGAGAAATTTTTGACTCTGATAATCTGCTCAGAAGCAAGATTTTGCATCAAAAGTGCGTTATATGGCAGAATCCAGCACCAAATACATCATATTCCGTGTTTTTGGAGCGCTATTTGCAGTTTTACAAACTTTGGAATGAGTCGAAAACACGCTCTTCCGCGCAGATTTTCACAATCCAAAAGAACATATTTCTATTCAGGACCTCATGTTATGTATGAATCTATCGAGAAAGACATCATATTTCGTGTTTACAGAGCGCTATCTGCAGTTAGATGAAGTTTGAAATAAGTCAAAATTACCACATTCCGAGCAGTTCCAAAGTATCGCAAATCACATAAATCAATTCAATACAACATAGTGAACATGAATCCGTTCTCAGATGCACAAAATTACGCGTTTCCACCAAGTTATCAGGGTTTCTTCTGAGTCTCGTTGATAAATTTTTGACTCTGTAAATCTGCTCAAAAGCAAGATTTTGCTTCAAAAGTGAGTTATATGGCAGAATCTAGCACCAAATACATCATATATCGTGTTTTTAGAGTGCTATTTGCAGTTTCACAAACTTTGGAATAAGTCAGAATCACGCTTTTCCGCGCAGATTTTTACGATCAAAAAGAACATATTCCTATCCAGGACGTCATGATATTCATGAATCTAACGACAAAAACATCATATTTCGTGTTTTTAGAGCGCCATCTACAGTTAGATGAAGTTTAAAATGAGTCAAAATTACCACATTCCGAGCAGTTTCAAAGTATCGCAAATCACATAAATCTATCCAATTCAACATAATACGCATGAATCCGTCCTCAAATGCACAAAATTCTGCCTATCCAGCAAGTTATCAGTCTTTTTTCTGAGTCTCGTTGAGAAATTTTTGACCCTGCAAATCTGCTCGAAAATCAAGACTTTGCTTCAAAAGTGCGTTATACGGCAGAATTCAGCACCAAATACATCATATTTCGTGTCTTTAGAGTGCTATTTGCAGTTTTACAAACTTTAGAATGAGTCGAAATCACGCTTGTACGCGCAGATTTCCACAATCAAAAAGAACATATACCTATTCAGGACCTCATGATATGTGTGAATCTATCGACAGAAACATCATATTTCGTGTCTACAGAGCGCTATCTGCAGTAAAATAAAGTTTAAAATGAGTCAAAATTATCACATTCCGAGCAGTTTCAAAGTATCGCAAATCACATAAATCTATTCAATACAACATAATACGCATGAATCCGTCCTCAAATGCACAAAAGTTTGCGTTTCCAGCAAGTTATCAGCGTTTTTTCTGAGTCTCGTTGAGAAATTTTCGACTCTGTAAATCTGCTCAGAAAGAAGATTTTGCTTCAAAAGTGCGTAATATGGCAGAATCTAGCACCAAATACATCATATTTCGTGTTTTCAGAGTGCTACGTATTTGCAGTTCTACAAACTTCGGAATAAGTCGAAATCACGCTTTTCCGCGCAGATTTTCACAATCAAAAAGTTCATATTCCTATTCAGGACCTCATAATATGTATGAAACTATCGACAATAACATCACATTCCGTGTTTTCAGAGCGCCATCTGCAGTTATATGAAGTTTGAAATAAGTCAAAATTACCACATTCTAAGCAGTTTCAAAGTATCGCAAATAACATAAATCAATCCAATACAACATAATAAACATGAATCCCTCCTCAAATGCACAAAATTTTGCGTTTCCAGTGAGTTATCAGCGTTTTTTCTGAGTCTCGTTGAGAAACTTATGACTCTGTAAATCTGCTCAGAAGCAAGATTTTGCTTTGAAAGTGCGTTATATGGCAGAATCTAGCACCAAATACATCATATTTCGTGTTTTCAGAGTGCTATTCGCAGTTCTACAAACTTTGGAATAAGTCGAAATCACGCTTTTCCGCGCAGATTTTCACGATCAGAAAGAACATATTCCAATTCAGGACGTCATGATATTCATGAATCTATCGACAAAAACATCATATTTCGTGTTTCCAGAGCGCTATCTGCAGTAAGATGAAGTTTAAAATGAGTCAAAATTATCACATTCCGAGCAGTTTCAAAGTATCGAAAATCACATAAATCTATTCAATACAACATAATACGCATGAATCCGTCCTCAAATGCACAAAATTTTGCGTTTCCAACAAGTTATCAGCGTTTTTTCTGAGTCTCGTTGAGAAATTTTCGACTCTGTAAATCTGCTCAGAAGCAAGATTTTGCTTCAAAAGTGCGTTATATGGCAGAATCTAGCACCAAATACATCATATTCCGTGTTGTTAGAGTGCTATTTGCCGTTGTACAAACTTTGGAATGAGTCGAAATCACGCTCTTCCGCGCAGATTTTCACAATCAAAAGAACATATACCTATTCAGGATCTCATGATATGTGTGAATCTATCGACAAAAACATCATATTTCGTGTTTTCAGAGCGCTATCTGCAGTTAGATGAAGTTTGAGATAAGTCAAAATTACCACATTCCGAGCAGTTCCAAAGTATCGCAAATCACATAAATCTATCCAATACAACATAATACGCATGAATCCGTCCTCAAATGCACAAAATTCTGCGTTTCCAGCAAGTTATCAGCGTTTTTTCAGAATCTCTTTGAGAAGTTTTTTTTAATTAAAACGACTATTTCAATAACTATTCGTTTCGATATTTCAATAAATATACAAAAAGCACAGAGTTTCAGTTTGTGTCACATACATTCAAAAACACTTCACTTCTCCACCTTCTTCTTCTCGAACTACTTCCGTTTTAAGTTGGTAGCGCCACGCCCTCATCAAGATGGCGCCAGCATCGAAGCGCGATAATTCAAATTACTCAATACTCCATCCAATTGAGTGCTTCATTTTCATGGAAAAAAATAACTACTGAACAAACAAAAAAAACATGAATTCAATTGAATGACTAAAAATGATACATTGAAACAGTTTTAACCCTCTATCATTCCCAGCTCGAAAATAAGTCTTTTGAAATGATCACGTGGGGTTGGTTTGGTGAAGACGTCGGCTAGTTCCAGTTCTGAAGGCACGTAGCAGACGTTAATGATCCCCTCTTCTAATTTCTCGCGGATGTGATGAAATTTGATGTCCACGTGTTTTGTTCTCTTATGATAGATTGGGTTCTTCACAAGATAGCACGCTCCTTGGTTGTCCATCTTCAGGGTTGTTGCATCCCGGACTGGCTCTCCAATATCGTCAAGGAATTGGCGAATCCAGCATGCTTTTTTTGTAGCTTCAGAAGCAGCGACGTATTCGGCTTCTGTTGTCGAAAGTGTCACAGCTTTCTGGATTTGACTTGACCAGGTGATTGCTCCACCTGACAAGAGAAAAACGTAGCCCGAAGTTAAACGGCGCGTGTCGAGGTCGTTTCCAAAATCTGAATCAGAGTATCCTACGACTTGGGACATATCCATATCTTTTCGGTATTCAATACCAAGGTTTTCAGTACCTTTCAAGTATTTCAGAATGCGCTTGATCGCGTTCCAGTGAGATGAGTCATGGTTTGAAGTGTACCTACTGACCTGATTTGTGGCGAACATTATGTCTGGTCTGGTCACAAGTGCTGCAAACATTAACGATCCCACGGCCTCACGGTACGGAAAATTCTCCTTCCTGCTTCCGTCTGGTTTCTTCAATCTCACGTGTGGATCCGCTGGTGTACTGATGAAAGCTGCATCTTGTAGGTGAAACTTCTCAATCATTTTTCGAATGTTAGTAGACTGGTGTATGAATAAGCGACGATCGTTGTTTTCATCTAATTCATCCAGGATCTCCATTCCAACAAAATGTCCAGGTTTAGAAACCGTAATCTCAAATTGCATTCTCAAGTCGTCCACAAAACCGTTGAGCAACACATCATCTGAGGACATAATGAGTCCATCATCGACGTAGAGAATGAGGATTATCGCCGAGTTTGCGTTACTTTTCCTGTAAACGCACTTGTCTGCATTTCCTCGTTGAAATCCTTGGTCTAGAATGAACTGGTTGAATTTCTGGTTCCAGCATCGAGAGGCCTGTTTCAATCCATAGAGTGATTTTTGTAGTTTGCATACTTCATCAACATTCACATCAGCGCCCTCTGGTGGATCCATGTAAATTGTCTCTCGGAGATCTCCATACAAAAATGCCGTGCGTACATCGAACTGAATAATTTTGTAATCATTTTTGATTGCTGTGGCCAATAGGATTCTGATTGAGTCAAATCTTGTAGTAGGTGAGAAGATCTCATTGTAGTCAACTCCTTCCTCCTGAGAAAAACCCTTGGCGCAGAGTCTAGCCTTGAATCTAGGCTTGTTCGATGTTGCATCTTTAATAGAGAAGACCCATTTACATCCGATGACTTTCATATTGCCAGTTCTTTTCACAAGTTGCCACGTTTGATTCTTTTCTAGAGCATTAAGTTCCTCTGTGATCGCTTTAGACCACTCTCTTGACTCACTGCTCTCCATGGCTTCTGAATAAGTTTGCGGCTCCTCAACCTCCGCGATATACGCCGTGTATCTCCCTGGACGCTTCAGGTCATCTCTCTTTCGGAGATTATAACCTCTGATAATATCAACTGCTGTTCCATTTTCATCTCGAGCAACTTCTTCGTTTCTCTGGTTTGTATTGTCTTGCTCTTCTCCAGTCATGTCCCGCCGGTGCTCTACCTCAGGCATCTCGACTGCCTGATCATCACGAGTAGAATCTCCTTCAGCGTGGTTAACTTCAGGATGGTCCGATGATATGCCAATCTGGACTGTCTTCTTCTTTTCATCTATCGTGATGTGTTCGTTGAAAATCACGTTTCTTGATATCCTGATCTTCTTCGTCATCGGATCAAACAAACGATAATTCTCTGAATTTCCATCGTATCCAACAAATATGAGTTTGCTGGATTTGTCCTCGAGTTTGGTCCTTTGACTATCCGGTATATGCATGAATGCAGTGCAGCCGAACTTTTTTAGATGTGACAATATCGGCTTCCTCCCTGTAAAGATCTCGTACGGCGTCGTATTCTTCTTTTCACTCGTAGGTGTCCGGTTGAGAATATAGACTGCCGTGTTAACCGCTTCTCCCCACAAGTATCTTGGTGCATTCATCGCATGCATCATGGATCTGGCACTCTCCATGACCGTGCGCATTTCTCTCTCTATGCGGCCGTTCTGTTGTGGTGAGTGCAAGAGCAGTTCTTGATGACAACAACGTCTATCGAATGATGTTCAGAATGATCGCCCCTCATCATGCCTATCAAGTTACTGAAAATAGTTTGAAAGTATGGCACGAAAGACTCGGCCATGTGAATAATGCACGTATTCGAGACATGATTAGGAACGAGATTATATCAGGCATAACGTTGAGTGATGAGGAAGAATTCCTCTGTGAATCTTGCTTGTTTGGCAAACAGCATCGTTTTCCACATCCGTCCAGAGAAGTCAGAAAGGAAGAAATTGGAGAACGAATATTTTCAGATGTGTGCGGACCTATAGCAACTGAATTTAATCAAAACGACTATTTTAATAACTATTCGTTTCTATATTTTAATAAATATACAAAAAGCACAGAGTTTCAGTTTGTGTCACATACATTCAAAAACACTTCACTTCACTTTTGAGCCATCTAAGATTTCGGCCTGTTTTGCCCATTTTACAATCGACCAGCCCTTCTTGGTAACAACAGCTTCAGAAAAAAGATTTCTTTTCAAGTCTGGAACAAACAAGACATTCGTGATAATCGATTTATGCCACTCATCTTTTACAAATTTTTCAATCTCAATATCTCCCTTTCCCATGACTGTAAGTGACACGTTGTTTCCGATTACGACGGTAGTTCCTCGAGCGACATCAGACATATTAGTAAAATATTCAGCTCGACACGACATATGAGCTGATGCTCCGCTGTCCATGATCCATATATCATCCATATTGTTCACGCCTCCAGGAAGTTCTACGTTGAAAGCAGAATATTCCTCCTTGTCTTGATCTGGTGGCTTCTGGTTCGGTTTACTTCTACAAAAACGTGCAATGTGCCCTCTCTTTCTGCAACGATAGCAGACAACATTGGACTTTCTCTCGGGTTGGCTCTGGCTGTCCGACTTCTGTTTACTCAATCCAACTGTTGGTGACTTGACGTACTTTGTAGTTTTATATGATTTCCCAGATGAATTCTTCCCAGACGATACTGCGAATGCGGTTTCAAATTGCTCAGTCAACGACAAATTTGCTTCTTCGTCGACTAATCTAGCTGTTAGATTTGCCAGCGTTTGTCTGTCTTCGCTAACTGACAACCATGCTTGTCGAAAATTCCGGAATTTCGGTGGTAAGGTGCTAATAATTTTTGTCATTATTGCCGCATCACTAACTGCTTCACCAATGTCCTTCAACTTCTTTGCTAGATTTTCAACGTTAGCAATGTGTTGAGCAAGGCTGTCGTTGTCTTTCATGCGATACTGGTGGAACCGTTCGTGCGCGATCATCTTGCTGGACTCAGATCGTTGCAAATAAATGGAATCAAGCTTACCCATGATCTGATGAGATGACTCACAATTCTCAATCAAAGTAACCTGGGAATAGTCCAACGCAGAAGTCAAGATAAACATCGCTGTTGCATCGCTCTTTACCCATGTTTTCTGCGGGTCCCCTTCTGCTGCCGGCTTCTGCTCAATGCCATGGACAATTTCGTATAATCCCTTCGCGCGAAGTGCACAATTCATTTGAAATCGTCACTGGTTGTAGTTATTGCCATCGAATTTGTTCAAGCTGTTCAAATCTAACCTATCTGCCATCATGACTTCTCGGCTGTCTCAGCTTCTAGTGACACAATTTCATACACGACTCACAAGACAAACTTGTTTTATTGACGACCGACGATAACACGCCACGAGTCTTACGAATACGAACAGTCAACAACCGTTTTCACTACACGACCACTGTAACTTTCAATAGCACGTTTTTAGCGATTCGAAATCTGACTGACAAATTTCACTAGGCCACAATTGTCAGGATCACTGACTTTCCTCGTGTCCTGGGCACATAACCTTTTAATTGAAACGACTATTTTAATAACTATTCGTTTCGATATTTTAATAAATATACAAAAAGCACAGAGTTTCAGTTTGTGTCACATACATTCAAAAACACTTCACTTCTCCACCTTCTTCTTCTCGAACTACTTCCGTTTTAAGTTGGTAGCGCCACGCCCTCATCAAGATGGCGCCAGCATCGAAGCGCGATAATTCAAATTACTCAATAATAATAATAATAATAATAATAATAATGATTTATTTGCTTAAGTAAAACTTATACAAATGGTTAGTAATACATTATAATTGTATATTTTAAGAACATTTTATCTTCCTCTCACTCAAAGATATGGATGTTATGAGAGTGAATAAGTGAAATTAAATATTTTCTGCAAAAGCTTTGAGCTTGAGTGCAGTAGTGACAAAGTTAAATATGTCGTTAATCTTTGTTGTTGAAAGGTCGGCCAGTAAGATTTTATTGAAGTCTTCTGGATGAGCATTTTCGAGATACTTCAAAATGAATGCATTTCTTGGTGCGTCATAGAAAGGGCAGTTGAATAGAAAGTGGTTCAAATTATCTTGATCGTACTTGTTGCAGATTTTACAAATTTCTTCTGGTGTGAATCTAGAAATAGTTCCTTTATTATATATGATAGGATATTGGGTGTTGTGTGTGCGGATTTGGGAGATCAGTCTGAGGATTTTTAGTGCAATATTGGATAAAGTAAAAATGTTGTTGTATTGGTAAACTTGGTAGAATGGGTTGTATGAGGAATGAATGATTCTTTGGGTATCTATATCGTATAAGTACTGATTGTAGGAATTCAGTATATTTTTTGTCTCGGCCCTTATGGTTAAAAAGTTTTTATTTTCCCATATCCATGTGAAATTTGCTTTTTCCAATATGATTTGAATGCTCCTTACCCAGTTATATTTAATTTGTTTGGCATTGGATAACGACTTTCTGTTGTTCAACTGGCACAGTTTTTCGTAGCATATTTTAAAGTATCTGTTATCTGTCATGATCAATATTTTATACCACCAGTTAAGTATATTTCGGATGATTAGAAGCTCCAATTTATTTTCATTCACTTCTCTCCGTACCATATAATTAGGAGTTGTTTTCTGTAATTGGCAAATACTTTTGAAGAAATTCGTTTGCCCTTTCTCCACCATTTCGCTCTGGTTAAGGGCCCATATCTCTGAAGCATAAAGTAGAGATGAAACAACTACGGAGCTATACAGCTTAGATATTGTATTCCAGTCTTGTATCTTTGCTTCTATCAAAGTTTGTTTGATATTTCCAGTGATTTGCCGAGATTTCTTTAGGAAAGCTTCTGCATTCTGGCGAAACAATCCTGAAGATGTGAATGTTAGTCCTAGATATACATAGGAGTTAGCCTGTCTTATTTCACTTCCTTAGCAAGTGAATTTAGTTCTTTGGGTCTTTGGTCGTCCTAGATGGAAATGAACTACTTGCGTTTTCTCAGGATTTATTTTCAAGTTAGTTGTTTTGCAATATTCCTCTAGCACTTTCAGTTTGTTTTGAACTTCGATCTGTGAGCGCGCCAATATGACGATGTCATCCGCGTACTGTAATGTTAATATATCCGTTGTTTGATTAATGAAGATACCCTCTAAGTTTTGATTCCTAAATTCAATTTCAAGATCGGATATGTACAAGGCGAAGAGTAGCGGGCTGGAACATTCGCCTTGGAGTACACCTTCCGTCACCTCAATGGGATCAGTCAATTTATTATTCCATTTTACTTGAATTGTTGCTTTATTATATATATTATGAAATATTCTAATAACTTTTCCACTTACTCCCAGTTAAAAAATTTTATTCCATAGTTGGTTGTGTGGAACTGAATCAAATGCCTTCTGGAAATCAATAAATATGGCATAGAGTCCTTCTGTAGTAGTTAGGAGGCGAGACTGTATTACTGAAGTGAGTACAAACAGGTTGTCTATGCACGATCTATTTTTCCGAAATCCAGATTGTGCTTCTGGAAGTATATTAAAGCTCTCTGTCCATATTTGTAATCTATTGTTAAGAATAGACGTCAAGACTTTTGTAATTGTATTGACCAGAGCTATTGCTCTATAGTTATTTGTGTCGTTTCGATCTCCTTTCTTGTGAATCATTGTTAATTTTATGTCAGTAAGGGCTTTTGGAATTTCTTCGTTGCTTATTATTAAATTTAAATTTTTTTTCAAATACAATATCCCGCTATCAGATAAGTATCGAAGCTGCTCGTTAATAATTTCGTCGATTCCAGGTGATTTATTAAGTTTTAGTTTGAAAAGTGTATTTCTGATTTCAGAGAATGATATTTCTTCATCTAAGTAGGGATGTCGAGTATCGAAGAAGTTAATATTGGACAAGATTTTCGTGCCGTACCATTGTTGGAAATGGTTTGTCCATTCTGCCAACTTTATGTTGTTTGCATTGAAGTTTTTGGGTGTCAAAGATTTAATGGTTTCCCAGAATTCAGCTTGATCGTGAATATTTTCAAGCATGTGTTCTAATTTAAGTCTATGTGCGTTTTTCTCTCTGATTATCAGATCTTTGTAATTTTTCTTTGATATTAGAAAATTTTGGACAAATTTCGGGCCGTAGTTATTTTGTTTACATATCCTTAAGCTTTTTCTCATTTCTTCCTTTTGTTTTCTGCAATGCTCGGTATACCATGGTTTGTTTTTCAATATTTTTTGATTATATCCACTGACAGTTACTTCTTTGTACATTTCTAATTCCTCACTAACTTTTTCAATTACAGAAATCAGTTGCTTATAGCTTTCTGAAGGGCAGGTTTGAGGTGGCAGGCAGCGAATATAATTTTCAGTGCAGTTTTCATATTCTTGTATTTTAGTGTTGTCCCAGATAGTTTTTTTGGATTTGCAAGTGCTGTTTGAATCTATTTCTTGTGTTTGAATATCCCATAGATTTTTTATTGACAGTCTGCACATCATATGATCAGAAATGAGAATTCTATTGTCGATTGTGAAATTATTGATAAGATGGAAAGACGATGGGTCAATCCAAACTAGATCTATGATACTTTTACCCGTTGAGCTTATGTAGGTGAAATTGGCAGGAGCATCACTCACAGTTCTTCCATTTACCAAAAATAAGTTTTCATTTTCCATTATATCAATAAGATCTCGTCCTTTTTTATTTTCAATAGTATCAAGTGTAGTTCTATAATGAGTCAGTTGTGTATTTGTGAAAAGAAATTCTTCACATTGATTTAGACTACCGACCCTTGAGTTAAATTCTCCACCAACTATATATGCATGAGTAGGATACGATTCTTTTATTACTTGAAGAGAACTTGCAAATAGGTCCACCAGTGAGTTTCTATCGTAACTTTGTGAGAAGTATACATTACCTAAGACAAATTTTTGTGTAGATGTAGAGATTTCTAGAAACATCCAATGCAATTCTTTTTCTATTATAGTCACTTTTTGTTTGTTTGATTTAATGAGAATTAGTAGACCTCCAATTGCTCTTCCTGAGGATGCTTCCTTATTTGCCGGCATTTGAAATATTGTGTAGCTATTTAGGTAATCTGGCAAGTCTATGATTTCATAATTCAGCCAAGTCTCGCTCAAACAGATGATATTGTATTCTAATAGTATTAATTCTTCTTCATTACTGAGTTTAAATATATTCTTAAATCCTTGAACATTCCAAAACAGTATTTGAGAAAAAGATTCAAACTGTGTACTTAGTTTTTTGAGCCTGAGTTTTTTGAAGTTGAATGAAACCGTGATCTAGTCACAACGTGTTTGTCAAGAAGCCCTGTAGTAAAGTTTTCTTTTTTCTCACTCGCTGATTCGTTTTTCTTGGAGATTATATTTGGTGTTTTGGCGGCTTGCTTATTGTTAGGTGTTTCATGCGTTAGCACTGAGTCTAATCTTTTTGGCTCATTATTGCCGTGTTTTTGTTTTAATGTGAATGAGTGAACAGTGTTATCTTCTTCATTCAAATATCTACTGGGTCCTGCTTCTTGTAATGAAAGTGAAAGTCTCGTATCAGTATTATAATTTTCAGGGATATTATTATCATTTTCTTCAATTTCTCCATCTGACTGATCACCGATATATTCATGTTTTTCTAAATCTGAGGCCGTGTAAGCTGTTCCATCAATTATTAATCTATTCTGTCTGAGGTAGACTTTATGACCCTGTTTCTTAGCATGAATCAGATGTGGTTTGAGTAATTTTCTCTCAGATAATATTGTTACTCAATAGTTTTTAACACTGTAAATCTGCTCAGAAGCAAGATTTTGCTTCGAATGTGCGTTATATGGCAGAATCTAGCACCAAATACATCATATTTCGTATTTTTAGAGTGCTATTTGCAGTTTTACAAACTTTGGAATAAGCCGAAATCGCGCTTTTCCGCGCCAATTTTCACAATCGAAAAGAACATATTCTTATTCCGGACCTCATGAAATGTATGAATCTATCGACAAAAACATCATATCTCGTGTTTTCAGAGCGCTATCTGCATCAATATGAAGTTTGCAATAAGTCAAAAATACCACAATCTGAGCAGTTTCAAAGTATCGCAAATCACATGAATCTATCCAATACAACATAATACGCATAGATCCGTCCACAAATGAACAAAATTTTGCGTTTCCAGCGAGTTATCAACGTTTTTTCTGAGTCTCGTTGAGAAATTTTTGACTCTGTAAATCTGCTCAGAAGCAAGATTTTATTTCAAAAGTGCGTTATATGGCAAAATCTAGCACCAAATACATCATATTTCGTGTTTTTAAAGTGCTATTCGTAGTTTTACAAACTCTGGAATAAGTCGAAATCACGCTTTTCCGCGCAGATATTCATATTCCTATTCAGGACCTCATGAAATGTATGAATCTATCAACAAAAACATCATATCTCGTGTTTTCAGAGCGCTATCTGCATCAATATGAAGTTTGAAATAAGTCAAAAATACCACAATCTGAGCAGTTTCAAAGTATCGCAAATCACATGAATCTATCCAATACAACATAATACGCATAAATCCGTCCACAAATGAACAAAATTTTGCGTTTCCAGCGAGTTATCAACGTTTTTTCTGAGTCTCGTTGAGAAATTTTTGACCCTGTAAATCTGCTCAGAAGCAAGATTTTGTTTCAAAAGTGCGTTATATGGCAAAATCTAGCACCAAATACATCATATTTCGTGTTTTTAAAGTGCTATTCGTAGTTTTACAAACTCTGGAATAAGTCGAAATCACGCTTTTCCGCGCAGATATTCATATTCCTATTCAGGACCTCATAATATGTATGAATCTATCGACAAAAACATCATATTTCGTGTTTTCAGAGCGCTATCTGCAGTTATATGAAGCTTGAAATAAGTCAAAATTACCACATTCTGAGCAGTTCCAAAGTATCGCAAATCACATAAATCTATCCAATACGACATAATACGCATGAATCCGTCCTCAAATGCACGTAATTTTGCGTTTCAAGCGAGTCATCAGCGCTTTTTCTGAGTCTCGTTGAGAAATTTTTGACTCTGTAAATCTGCTCAGAAGAAGGATTTTGCCTCAAAAGTGCGTTATATGGCAGAATCTAGCTCCAAATACATCATATTCCGTGTTTTCCGAGTGCTATTTGCAGTTTTACAAGCTTTCGAATTAGTCAAAATCACGCTTTTCCGCGCAGATTTTCACAATCAAAAAGTTCATATTCCTATTTAGGACCTCATAATATGTATGAATCTATCGACAAAAACATCATATCTCGTGTTTTCAGAGCGCTATCTGCAGTAATATGAAGTTCGAAATAAGTCAAAATTACCACATTCTGAGCAGTTTCAAAGTATCGCAAATCACATAAATCTATCCAATACAACATGATAAACATGTATCCGTTCTCGAATGCACAGAATTATGCGTTTCCAGCAAGTTATCAGCGTTTTTCCTGAGTCTCGTTGAGAAATTTTTGACTCTGTTAATCTGCTTAGAAGCAAGATTTTGCTTCAAAAGTTTGTTATATGGCAGAGTCTAGCACCAAATATATCATATTTTGTGTTTTTAGAGTGCTATTTGCAGTTTTACAAACTTTGGAATAAGTCGAAATCACGTTCTTCCGTGCAAATTTTCACAATCAAAAAGTTCATATTCCTATTCAGGACCTCATAATATGTATGAATCTATCGACAAAAACATCATATTCTGTGTTTTCAGAGCGCTATCTGCAGTTATTTGAAGCTTGAAATAAGTCAGAGTTACTACATTCTGAGAAGTTTCAAAGTATCGCAAATCACATAAATCTATTCAATACAACATAATAGGCATGAATATGTCCTCAAATGCACAAAATTTTGCGTTTCCAGCGAGTTATCAGCGTTTTTTCTTAGTCTCGTTGAGAAATTTTTGACTCTGTAAATCTGCTCACAAGCAAGATTTTGCTTCAAAAGTGCGTTATATGACAGAATCTAGCACCAAATACATCATATTTCGTGTTTTTAGAGTGCTATTTGCAGTTTTACAAACTTTGGAATAAGTCGAAATCACGCTTTTCCGCGCAGATTTTCACGATCAAAAAGTTCATATTTCTATTCAGGACCTCATAATATGTATGAATCTGTCGACAGAACATCATATTTCGTGTTTTCAGAGCGCTATCTGAAGTTATATGAAGTTTGAAATAAGTCAAAATTACCACATTCTGAGCAGTTTCTAAGTATCGCAAATTACATGAATCCATCCAATACAACATAATAAACATGAGTCCGTCCTCAAATGCACAAAATTATGCGTTTCCAGCGAGTTATCAGCGTTTTTTCTGAGTCTCGTTGGGAAATTTTTGACTCTGTAAATCTGCTCAAAAGCAAGATTTTGCTTCAAAAGTGCGTTATATGGCAGATTCTAGCACCAAATACATCATATTTTGTGTTTTTAGAGTTCTATTTGCAGTTTTACAAACTTTGGAATAAGTCGAAATCACGCTTTCCCGCGCAGATTTTCACAATCCAAAAGTTCATATTCCTATTCAGGACCTCATAATATTGTAATGTTTATTGCTTGATGAATCACTCTGTAAATAAATAAAAGTCACTATTTAATAATCTAAATGAAATAAAATCTTTAATTCTTCTTATGTAACTAAGAACAGTATATTTATGTATGAATCACTTAATTCTAATTTAATCAAAGTCACAGATATTTATATTTCACTATTTATATACACTGTCACTGTTTAATATTTATTTCCACTAATACTCTTATTACTGTACTGTACTGTACTACACGTCATTGGCTTGGCCTTTTATAGAGAAACACCGTCCTTCTCGAATTTCCGATTTTCGCGACTCTTTCCATTTCCAGGAATTGCTAGGGGCTTCCATTGGGAGGGGTGATGCGCTGCGACGTAGCGCGGCGTAAGAGGCGACAAGAAGCCCCTCTCCATACTGCGTCGTATTCACGAGCTCCCCTCTCACTCCCGCGCGTCACACTGCCCTTTTCTTAAGAATGTTTCGTCCCGAAACACATCTTCATGTCTATGCCGGAATCGACACTCGCCGCCCTTGGTGCAACCAGTTGTTTGGTAGAAGTAGCAGTCGACAGTTTTTGGTTCGATCGGGCCTGCTGGGTGGAAGCAGCAGACCAATATTTGAATTCCGCTGTTCTGGAATGTTACCTCTATCATATTTCGAACGATCTTCCAATCTAATCCATCCAGACCGCAGCCTAATTTTGGTATTGCCAGTTTCAGGATGTCGTTCTGCATTAAATGGCCTCGCATGTCTTGCAGCGTTTCCCACATGGATGATGAAATCTATCTTTCGTTACCTTGTGGTAAATATAGCGTTCATTGGTTGTCGTATTGTCCCGCAGACTGATGGTCTTTCCTACTGTAGGCTTCTGGTGTTCTGGTCTGCCAAACTTCTTCTTGAAAACTGCTGCTATTCCTCGGGACATCTCCAAATCTCCTGATACACAATGGGCCAAGGAGTAGTCGGCTGGGACTCTGAATAGATCCTGCTGCACTTCGGTAGTTATTCCAAATCGAGCCCGACGTCCACTTGAAAAAGTCTTGATGAACTCCTCAAATGAATCTTCCTGCGCATGGATCTTACGAGAACGTGCGTCGTTGGGTTCTTCATTATTGTCTCCTGCAATGGTGCTAGCCGATTGAAGTGCACCACTCTTGATTTGCTCTTGGGGTTGCGTCTGATTTCGTAGATTATGTCGTTAATTCTTCTGATGACTTCGTAAGGCCCTTCCCAAGATGTCTATAATTTTGGAGACAGGCCATGTCGTCGCCCTGGGTTATAAGGCCACACAGAGTCTCCTGGTTGAAAACCCCCGTCTTGTGCTTTGACATCATAGGTCTCTTTCATCCGGTTGCTGGAATTCTGGATGTTTATTCGGACTCGGGAGTGGATATCGTCCATCTGACGCCTTAAATTAATGACATAATCTTCACCAGCCAGGTCTTCTCCAGGTTTGCAGCCGAACTTTAGGTCGCATGGTAGCCGAAGTTCCCGTCCAAAAATAATTCTTGCTGGGGTCTGTCCGGTTGTTTCGTGTACGGATGAGCGGTAGGCCAAAAGAAACAGATGAAGATATTTGTCCCAGTCTCTCTGGTGACTAGAGACAACTTTGGCCAGGTGTCTGTTGATGGTCTTATTCATCCGTTCCACCATTCCATCAGACTGCGGATGTAATGCAGTAGTTCTGGTTTTACGAATATTCAATACTTCACATATCCCTTGGAAAAGTGTGGATTCAAAGTTTCTTCCCTGGTCAGAATGGAGTTTCAAGGGTACGCCAAAACGACAGATCCAGTTCTTCACTAGGACGTCTGCAATAGTAGCGGCCTCTTGATTAAGAAGAGCATACGCTTCCGCCCATTCACTAAAGTAGTCCATGACGACAACAATATATTAACTTCCGACGTCTGATTCGGGAAATAGCCCTGCTACGTCGATGGCTATCCTTTCGAATGGACTACCGACATTATACTGTCGCATCGGAGCTCTTGGTCGTTTCTGCGGTCCGTTGCTTGAAGCGCACGTAGTGCATTTCCTGCACCATTCCCTAACGTCTTCTTTGCAGTTCAACCAATAAAACCGCTCACGGACTCTCTGCAGAGTCTTCGTTACCACAAGGTGTCCTCCACTCACTTCATCATGGAGATGTCTCAAGACCTCCGGAACCCGACCTCTAGGAACGATCAGCTGTTCTCTACTCTTGGTTTCATCCGGATCTTTCAGGACACGCTTCAAGACGCCTCCATCCAGGATTATGGAATCCCATTGCGCCCAGTATGATTTGACCGTCGGGGAGTACGGTGCCACCTCTTGCCATGTCGGTCTTGTTTATTTCTTCTTCCATTCTTAAATAATTCGCAACTCTGAGTCGCCATCTATGCCCTTTCCTATCTCTTGTGGTAGCCAAGCATCGTCAATGACAGTTGTCCGGAATGCTTTTGCTTCAGCCTAAGAACAATGCTGACAATCATTGGAACATGGTCGTCTTGATAGGGCATCAGCATTCTTATGCGCTGTACCGGCTCGATGTTCAATGTCGAAGTCGTATTCTTGAAGTCTTTCGATCCAACGAGCGACCTGACCCTCAGGATTCTTGAACTTGAGTAACCATTTTAGAGCTGCGTGGTCAGTTCTTAACAGGAACTTTCTGCCATACAAATATTTGTAAAAATGCTCGATGGACTTGACTACTGCTAGTAGTTCCCGTCTTGTGACGCAGTAGTTTCTTTCTGGCTTCGATAAAACCTTACTGAAGTATCCAATGACTCTTTCTTGACCATCCTGCAATTGGGACAAGACTCCCCCAATTCCGACATCGCTGGCATCCGTGTCCAAAATAAAACGTCCTTCCGTCTTCGGGTAACTCAGTATTGGTGCTCGAACTAGGAGTTGCTTCAGTTGCTCGAAGACGACTTGGCAATCTTCATCCCAGCTATATCTACGATTTTCTTCTGTCAGTCTGGTTAATGGTTTTGCGATATTGGCGAATCCACAAACAAATCTTCTGTAATAAGTACAAAGTCCGAGGAAACTACGTAGCTGATGTTTATCCGCAGGCACTGGCCATTCTTGAATTGTCTTAATTTTCTCTGTATCAACTGCTACGCCTTCTTCGGAGACCACATGTCCCAAATAGTTCACCCGTTTTTGAAATAAGTGGCATTTCTTTGGACTAAGTTTTAAACCAGCTTTCTTTAAATGATGAAATACCTGTTCCAGATTCTTCAAATGGTCTTCAAATGATTTTCCCATCACAATTATATCGTCCAGGTACACCAAGCAAGTTTTCCATGATAGTCCTCTGAGTACGGTCTCCATCAGTCGCTCGAAAGTAGCAGGAGCATCACATAGGCCGAATGGCATAACTGTAAATTGCCACAATCCACTGCCGATGGTAAATGCAGTTTTTTCTCGGTCTTTCTCATCCATCGCTACTTGCCAGTATCCACTCTTGAGATCTAGGGTCGAGAAGATCTTTGACCCGGCCAGGGTATTCAAGGTGTCATCAATCCTGGGCAGAGGATAACTGTCCTTCTTGGTAACGTTATTCAGCTGGCGTTAGTCGACACAAAATCGTGTAGACCCGTCTTTCTTCTTCACAAGTACCACCGGAGAGGCCCATGGACTGCTCGAGGGTTCAATGATGCCGTCCTGCTCCATATCTCGGATGATGGCTTCAGCGTCTTCTCTCTTCGCAATCGGGAGTCGTCGTGGTGCTTGTCGAATTGGTCGTGCATCGCCGGTGTCAATTTTGTGATGGACAATATTTGTTCTTACTTTTCGCCCCTCACTGGTTTCAAATATCTCTTGGAATCGGCGTTTCAGATCTTCTGCTTGTGCACGTTGCCGATTGTTTAATTGTTGTCCTTTGGATAGTACTGAACTAGATAATTCTCTCAAATGTTTGTCACAGTTGGGTCCTATCTCTACGTCTTGTCCGGTGGTTTTTATAGTTGACACTCTTGCGAGGCGTCCTAAAATAGTACCGCCTTTCAGTTCTATTGCATAATAATCAACGTTTATTATTCTTACCGGTACTATTTCTCCTGAACTTATGAGGGCCTTAGCAATCAAAATCCCCTGCTGAACATTATCGTTAGGCTCCAGCATTGCGACACTCCCTTCTCGAATCTCACCATCTATTGTAGCTGGTACAATTTCTTCGCATCGCTCGGGAATCGCAAGATCTTCTGCCAGCATTAAGCATGCTGAAGAATCTTCTTGATAATGTAGGACGACCTCTTCATTATTGATTTTTCAACTCTGCGACCTTCAAATCTTTCAACAGCTTCGTAGACGCCATTATCCAATTTTACGAAACAGCAATAAACAAAATACTAGATTGTTCATAACAACCCCACACCTGACACCACTGTAATGTTTATTGCTTGATGAATCACTCTGTAAATAAATAAAAGTTACTATTTAATAATCCAAATGGAATAAAATCTTTAATTCTTCTTATGTCACTAATAACAGTATATTTATATATGAATCACTTAATTCTAATTAACTCCGCCATGGACGGTCCTAAGCCCGGCTGAGAAAAGAGGAAGGTTGTGCGCAGGGCTAGCAACTCGGCCACATAAAAACACAAGAACGCTAAAGAAACTTCTACAAGCCTCGGAAAATGGCAGGATGAAACGAAGACAACTATGGCTACAAAAATGGACATGAGAAAGGTTAAATATATAGGATGCTGGAATGTTTGGACTATGTACGAGACAAGCAAAGTGCACCAAGTAGCAAGAGAAATGACCAAGAACAACATAACAATATTAGGTCTAAGCGAAATCAGGTGGAAAGGCTGTGGTAAATTGAAATTGGACGAGGATAAAACGCTGCTCTTCTCAGGGAAAACAGAACAAAGTGATAAACATGAAAGTGGAGTAGCACTTATGCTAGAAAAAACAGCAACAAATGCGTTATTAGATTGGGAAGCTATCTCAGACAGAATTATAACAGCAAGTTTCAAAACGAGATTTAGAAATATGACTATTATGAATATATACTCACCTACAAATGAGAAAGAAAGAGAGATAAAAGAAGAGTTCTATGAGCAGCCGCAATCCACGTATTACGCTTAACAAAATAAATACCGGAATGATATAATGATTATAATAAGAGATGCAAATGCCAAAAAAGGTACAAATAACTTAGGAAGAGAGACTGTGATGGGAAAAGAAGCAGTAGGAGAAATAAATGAGAATGGTGAAATGTTTTTAGACTTCTGCTCCCAGAACAATCTAATGATAGGAGGTAGTGTGTTCCCTCATAAAAACATCCACAAAATCACATGGATATCGCCGGATGGGAGAACTAAAAATCAGATAGACCATATCGTAATAGATAAAAAATTGAGACACTCATTATTAGACGTAAGAGCTATGAGAGGAGCTGATGTGGGATCCGACCATATGTTAGTGAGAGGAAGAATAAAAATAAAGTTAGCAAGAACAGATAAGCCATCACATAATCAAAGAGTGAAATACAATATACAATGGCTGAAAGGAGGAAGTGAAACTACAGAAGAATACAGAAAAAAGTTGAAAGAAGCAAAAAGCGCATCAGTTAAAGAAGAAGAAACAAACATAGGAGAGATGTGGGATAGATGCAAAAATATCTTCAAACAAACAGCCAAAGAGGTATTGGGAATACAGAAACGAACAGATAAACCTTGGTTAAGCAGAGATACGTGGAATACAATAGAACAACGGAGAACAATAAAACATGGTATACTAACTAGTAAGGATGCAAAGCAAAAAGAAGAATTGGGAAAAGAATATAGGGAGAAAGATAAAGAAGTAAAGAGAAAAGCAAGAAAAGATAGGAGACAAAATCAAGAAGAGCTAATGGAGGAAGCAGAAATAGCTGTGAGAAATAACGACCTCAGGACCTTGTATAAAAATACAAAAATCTTAGGACAAAAAGGAAGAGTAAACATAATGCATGTAAAAGACAGGAATGGGAAGATATTAAAGAACGAGAAAGAAATAATGGAACGGTGGGTAGAATATTTCAGTGAAGTATATGCGTCACAAAACATTGAAGAAGTGAGAGACGAAGGAGCTATACAGGAAGAACTCAACCTGAAAATGACCGAATTTACACACGATGAAATTAAGGAAGTCATTAAATCTTTAAAAAGAGGAAAATCTGCAGGATCGGATGATATAGCTGCTGAGCTGCTAAAAGCTGATGAAGACACATCAGCAGACATTTTATATGGACTAATAAATAATATATGGGAGAATGAACAGTTGCCAAAAGAATGGAAAAATGGAATAATAATAAAGATACCAAAAAAAGGAGACCAAATGAAATGTGAAAATTGGAGAGCAGTCACACTATTGTGTGTTATAAGTAAAGTAATGACAAAAATGATATAAGGATAAATGAAAGAAGAAATTGATGAAAGATTGAGACCAAACCAAGCTGGCTTTAGGAGTACAAGATCGTGTATAGATCACATAACTACGCTCAGAATTATAATAGAGCAATCAATTGAATGGCAAAATAAAGTATATCTAAACTTCATAGATTTTCGCCAAGCATTTGATAGAGTCAACAGAGCAAAGATGTGGGAAATATCAAAAAAGTATGGAATTCCAGAAAAATATATTAGAGTTATTAAGATGTTCTACGATAACTATACAGCTCAAGTCGCACACAACGTAAAATTAACAAAGGAAATACAAATAGAAAGTGGAGTACGACAGGGCTGTATACTATCACCAACTATATTTCTAATATTAGTAGACTGGATAATGAGGAAGACAACCAAAAACAAGACTGGAATTCGGTGGAACGCCTTTGGACAACTGGAAGATCTAGAGTTTGCGGATGATATCTGTTTAATTTCAGATAAAAGACAACACATGCAGAAGAAAACTGAAAAGTTAGCGAAAGAAGCAAAGGAAATAGGTCTTGATATAAATGTGAAGAAATCTAAAGTGATGAAAATAAATACAGAACGTGAAATGGGAATATTTACAGGAAGAGAGGAAATAGAGAGTGTTGAAGAATTTTGCTACTTGGGAAGCATATTAGATAAAAAAGGAGGTATAGAAAAAGAAGTACAAGCAAGAATTAACAAAGCTCAAAATTCGTTTTACACATTGAAGAAAATATGGGGATCCAATGAACTTACACTGAAAACGAAACTTAGAATATTTAACACAAACGTGAAAAGTGTACTGTTATACGCTACAGAAACTTGGACACTAGGAAAGGGAATAGCACAGAAAATTCAAACGTTCATAAATAAGTGTCTACGGAAGATATTGAAGGTATATTGGCCAAATCGTATAACTAATAGAGAACTGTGGGAAAGAACCAGTCAAGAGCCTATAATTGAAATTATAAACAGACGTAAGTGGAAGTACATTGGACACACTTTAAGGAAGGATACAAGCGATATAACAGAACAAGCATAAGAATATCAACCAACAGGTAAAAGAAAACAAGGAAGACCTATAGAAACGTGGAAACGAATCATAAACAAAGAACTAGAAGCAATAAAGTTAACTTGGAGAGGAGCGGGATATGTAGCAAAGAATAGAGAAAAGTGTAAGAGTCTTGTAGAAGCCCTATGCTCCTAGCGGAGCCAAGAGGAATAAAGTAAAGTGAAGTAAGTAATTCTAATTCAATCAAAGTCACAGATATTTATATTCCACTATTTATATACACTCTCACTTCACTGTCACTGTTTATTATTTATTTCCACTAATACTCTTATTACTGTACTATACTGTACTACACGTCGTTGGCTTGGCCTTTTATAAAGAAACACTGTTCTTCTCGAATTTTCGATTTTCGCGACTCTTTCCATTTCCTGGAATTGCTAGGGGCTTCCATTAGGAGGGGTGATGCGCTGCGACGTAGCCCGGCGTAAGAGGCGACAAGAAGCCCCTCCCCATACTGCGTCGTATTCACGAGCTCCCCTCTCACTCCCGCACGTCACAATATGTATGAATCTATCGACAAAAACATCATATATCGTGTTTTTAGAGCGCTATCTACAGTTATATGAAGTTTGAAATAAGTCAAAATTACCACATTCTAAGAAGTTCCAAAGTATCGCAAATCACATAAATCTATCCAATACAACATAATACGCATGAATCCGACCTCAAATGCACAAAATTTTGCGTTTCCAGCGAGTTACCAGCGTTTTTCCTGAGTCTCGTTGAGAAATCTTTGACTCTGTAAATCTGCTCAGAAAAAAGATTTTGCTTCAAAAGTGCGTTATATGGCAGAATCCAGCACCAAATACATCATATTTTGTGTTTTAAGAGTGCTACTTGCAGTTTTACAAACTTTGGAATAAGTCGGAATCACTCTTTTTCGCGCGGATTTTCACAATCAAAAAGTTCATATTCCTATTCAGGACCTCATAATATGTATGAATCTATCGACAAAAACATCATATTTCGTGTTTTCGGAGCGCTATCTGCAGTCATATGAAGTTTGAAATAAGTCAAAATTACCACATTCTGAGCAGTTTAAAAGTATCGCAAATCACATAAATCTATCCAATACAACATGATACGCATGAATCCGTCCTTGAATGCACAAAATTATGCGTTGTCAGCGAGTTATCAGCGTTCTTTCTGAGTCTTGTTGAGAGATTTTTGACTCTGTAAATCTGCTCAGAAGCAAGATTCTGCTTCAAAAGTGCGTTATATGGCAGAATCTTGCACCGAATACATCATATTCCGTGTTTTTAGAGTGCTATTTGCAGTTTTACAAACTATGGAATAAGTCGAAATCACGCTTTTTCGCGCAAATTTTCACAATCAAAGAGTCCATATTCCTATTCGAGACCTCATAATATGTATGAATCTATCGACAAGAACATTATACTTTGTGTTTTCAGAGCGCTATCTGCAGTTATATGAAGTTTAAAATAAGTCAAAATTACCACATTCTGAGCAGTTTCAAAGTATCGCAAATCACATAAATCTATCCAATACAACATAATACGCGTGAATCCGTCCTCGAATGCACAAAATTATGCGTTTCCAGCAAGTTATCAGCGTTTTTTCTGAGTCTCGTTGAGAAATTTTTGACCCTGTAAATCTGCTCAAAAGCAAGATTTTGCGTCGAAAGTGCGTTATTTGACAGAATCTAGCACCAAATACATCATATTTTGTGTTTTTAGAGTGCTATTCGCAGATTTACAAACTTTGGCATGAGTCGAAATCACGCTTTTCCGCGCAGATTTTCACAATCGAAAAGTTCATATTTCTATTCGGGACCCCATAATATGTATGAATCAATCGACAAAAACATCATATTTCGTGTTCTCAGAGCGCTATCTGAAGTTATATGAAGTTTGAAATAAGTCAAAATTACCACATTCTTAGCAGTATCAAAGTATCGCAAATCACATAAATCTATCCAATACAACATAATACGCATGAATCCATCTCCAAATGCACAAAATTTTGCGTTGTCAGCGAGTTATCAGCGTTCTTTCTGAGTCTTGTTGAGAGATTTTTGACTCTGTAAATTTTCTCAGAAGCAAGATGTTAATCTGCTCCGAAGCAAGATTCTGCTTCAAAAGTGCGTTATATGGCAGAATTTAGCACCGAATACATCATATTTCGTGTTTTTAGAGTGCTATTTCCAGTTTTACAAACTTTGGAATGAGTCGGAATCACGCTTTTCCGCGCAGATTTTTTACGATCAAAAAGTTCATATTCCTATTCAGGACCTCATAATATGTATGAATCTATCGACAAGAACATCATGTCTTGTGTTTTCAGAGCGCTATCTGCAGTTATATGAAGTTTAAAATAAGTCAAAATCACCACATTCTGAGCAGTTTCAAAGTATCACAATCACATAAATCTATCCAATACAACATAATCCGTCCTCAAATGCACAAAATTATGCGTTTCCAGCGAGTTATCAGCGTTTTTTCTGAGTCTCGTTGATAAATTTTTGACTCTGTAAATCTGCTTAGAATTAAGATTTTGCTTCAAAAGTACGTTATTTGGCAGAATCCAGCACCAAATACATCATATTCCGTGTTTTTAGAGTGCTATTTGCAGTTTTACAAACTTTGGAATAATTAGAAATCACGCTGTATCGCTCAGATTTTCACAATCAAAAAGTTCATATTCTCATCCAGGACCTCATAAAATGTATGAATCTATCAAAAAAAAACATCATATTCCGTGTTTTCAGAGCGGTATTTGCAGTTACATGAAGTTTGGAACAAGTCAAAATTACCACATTCTGAGCAGTTTCAAAGTATCGCAAATCACATAAATCTATCCAATACAACATGATACGCATGAATCCGTCCTCAAATGCACAAAATTATGCGTTTCCAGCGAGTTATCAGCGTTTTTCCTGAGTCTCGTTGAGAAATTTTTGACTCGTTAAATCTGCTCAGATGCAAGATTTTGCTTCAAAAGTGCGTTATATGGCAGAATCTAGCACCAAATAGATCATATTTCGTGTTTTTAGAGTGCTATTTGCAGTTTTACAAACTTTGGAATGAGTCTAAATCACGCTTTCCCGCGCAGATTTTTCACGATCAAAAAGTTCATATTCCTTTTCAGGACCTTATAATATGTATGAATCTATCGACAAGAACATCATATCTTGTGTTTTCAGAGCGCTATCTGCAGTTATATGAAGTTTGAAATAAGTCAAAATTCTGAGCAGTTTCAAAGTATTGCAAGTCACATAAATCTATCCAATACAACATAATACGCAAGAATCCGTCCTCAAATGCACAAAATTTTGCGTTTCCAGCAAGGTATCAGCGTTTTTTCTGAGTCTCGTTGAGGAATTTTTGACTCTGTAAATCTGCTCAGAAGCAAGATTTTGCTTCAGAGTGCGTTATATGGCAAAATCTAGCACCGGATACATCATATTTCGTGTTTTTAGAGTGCTATTTGCAGTTTTACAAACTTTGGAATAAGTCGAAATCACGCTTTCCCGCGCAGATTTTCACAATGAAAAAGTTCATACGTCTATTCAGGACCTCATAATATGTATGAATCTATCGACAAAAACATCATATTCCGTGTTTTCAGAGCGCTATCTGCAGTTATATGAAGTTTGAAATAAGTATAAATTACCACATTCTCAGCAGTTTGAAAGTATCGCAAATTATATAAATCTATTCAATACAGCATAATACGCATGAATCCGTCCTCAAATGCACAGAGTTTTGCATTTCCAGCGAGTTATCAGCGTCTTTTCTGAGTCTCGTTGAGAAATTTTTGACTCTGTAAATCTGCTCAGAAGCAAGATTTTGCTTCAAAAGTGCGTTATATCGCAGAATCTAGCACCAAATACATCATATTTCGTGTTTTTAGAGTGCTATTTGCAGTTTTACAAACTTTGGAATAAGTCGAAATCACGCTTTTCCGCGCAGATTCTCACAATCAAAAAGTTCATAGTTCTATTCAGGACCTCATAATATGTATAAATCTATCGACAAAAACATCATATTCCGTGTTTTCAGAGCGCTATCTGCAGTTATATGAAGTTTGAAACAAGTCAAAATTACCACATTCTCAGCAGTTTCGAAGTATCGCAAATCACGAAAATTTATTCAATACAACATAGTACACATGAATCCGTCCTTAATTGCACAGAATTTTGCGTTTCCAGCGAGTTATAAGCGTCTTTTCTGAGTCTCGTTGAGAAATTTTTGACTCTGTAAATCTGCTCAGAAGTGAGATTTTGCTTCAAAAGTGCGTTATATGGCAGAATCTAGCACTAAATACATCATATTTCGTGCTTTTAGAGTGCTATTTGCAGTTTTACAAACTGTGGAATAAGTCGGAATCACGATTTTTCGCGCAGATTTTCACAATCAAAAAGTTCATATTCCTATTCAGGACCTCATAATATGTATGAATCTCTCGATAAAAACATCATATTCCGTGTTTTCAGAGCGCTATCTGAAGTTATATGAAGTTTGTAATAATTCCAAATTACCACCTTCTGAGCAGTTCTGAAGTATCGCAAATTACATAGATCTATCCAATACAACATAATACGCATGAATCCGTCCTCAAATGCACAAAATTTTGCGTTTCCCAGCGAGTGATCAGCGTTTTTCCTGAGTCTCGTTTAGGAATTTTTGACTCTGTAAATCTGCTCAGAAGCAAGATTTTGCTTCAAAAGTGCGTTATATGGCAGAATCTAGCAACAAATTCATTATATTTCGTGTTTTTAGAGTGCTATTTGCAGTTTTACCAACTTCGGAATAAGTCGGAATCACGCTCTTCCGCGCAGTTTTAAACAATCAAAAAGTTCATATTTCTATTCAAGACCTCATAATATGTATAAATCTATCGACAAAAACATCATATTTTGTGTTTTTAGAGCGCTATCTGCAGTTATATGAAGTTTGAAAGAAGTCAAAATCACTACATTCTGAGGAGTTTCAAAGTATCGCAAATAACATAAATCTATCCAATACAACATAATACGCATGAATCCGTCCTCAAATGCACAAAATTTTGCGTTTCCAGCGAGTTATCAGCGTTTTTCCTGAGTCTCGTTGATAAATTTTTGACTCTGTAAATCTGCTCAGAAGCAAGATTTTGCTTCAAAAGTGCGTTATATGGCAGAATCTAGCACCAAATACATCATATTCCGTGTTTTTAGAGTGCTATTTGCAGTTTTACAAACTTTGGAATAAGTCGAAATCACGCTTTTCCGCGCAGATTTTCACAATCAAAAAGTTCATGTTCCTATTCAGGACCTCATAATATGTATGAATCTATCGACAAAAACATCATATTCCGTGTTTTCAGAGCGCTATCTGCAGTTATATGAAGTTTGAAATAAGTCAAAATTACCACATTCTCAGCAGTTTCAAAGTATCTTGAATCATATGAATCTATCCAATACAACCTAATACGCATGAATCCGTCCTCAAATGCAAGAAATTTTGCGTTTCCAGGGAACTATCACCGTTTTTTCTGAGTCTCGTTGAGAAATTTTTGAATCTGTAAATCTGCTCAGAAGCAAGATTTTGCTTCAAATGTGCGTTATATTGCAGAATCTAGCACCAAATACATCATATTTCGTGTTTTTTAGAGTGCTATTTGCAGCTTTACAAACTTTGGAATAAGTCGAAATCACGCTTTTCCGCGCAGATTTTCGCAATCTAAAAGTTCATATTCCTATTCAGGACCTCATAATATGTTTGAATCTATCGACAAAAACATCATATTTCGTGTTCTCAGAGCGCTATCTGCAGTTATATGAAGTTTGAAAAAAGTCAAAATCACAACATTCTTAGCAGTTTCAAAATTATCGCATATTACATAAATCTATCCAATACAACATAATACGCATGAATACGTTCTCAAATGCACAAAATTTTGCGTTTCCAGCGAGTTATCAGCGTTTCTTCTGAGTCTCGTTGAGAAATTTTTGACTCTGTTAATCTGCTCAGAAGCAAGATTTTGCTTCAAAAGTGCATTATATGGCAGAATCTAGCACCAAATACATCATATTTCGTGTTTTTAGAGTGCTTTTTGCAGTTTTACAAACTTTGGAATAAGTCGAAATCACGCTTTTCCGCGCAGATTTTCACGATCAAAAAGTTCATGTTCCTATTCAGGACCTTATAATCTGTATGAATCTATCGACAAAAACATCATATTCCGTGTTTCCAGAGCGCTATCTGCAGTTATATGAAGTTTGAAATAAGTAAAAATTACCACATTCTCAGCAGTTTCAAAGTATCGCAAATCATATAAATCTATCCAATACAACATAAAACACATGAATCCGTCCTCAAATGCACAGAATTTTGCGTTTCCAGCGAGTTATCAGCGTTTTTTCTGAGTCTCGTTGAGAAATTTTTGACTCTGTAAATCTGCTCAGAAGCAAGATTTTGCTTCAAAAGTGCGTTATATGGCAGAATCTAGCACCAAATACATCATATTCCGTTTTTTTAGAGTGCTATTTGCAGTTTTACAAACTTTGGTATAAGTCGAAATCACGCTTTCCCGCGCAGATTTTCACAATCAAAAAGTTCATAGTTCTATTCAGGACCTCATGGTATGTATGAATCTATCGACAAAAACATCATATTTCGTGTTTACAGAGCGCTATCTGCAGTTATATGAAGTTTGAAATAAGTCAAAATTACCACATTCTGAGCAGTTTCAAAGTATCGCAAATCACATAAATCTATCGAATACAACATTATACGCATGAATCCGTCCTCAAATGCCCAAAATTTTGCGTTTCCAGCGAGTTATCAGCGTTTTTCCTGAGTCCCGTTGAGAAATTTTGGACTTTGTAAATCTGCTCAGAAGCAAGATTTTGCTTCAAAAGTGCGTTATATGGCAGAATCTAGCTCCAAATACATTATATTTCGTGTTTTTAGAGTGCTATTTGCAGTTTTACTAACTTTGGGATGAGTCGAAATCACGCTTTTCCGCGCAGATTTAAACAATCAAAAAGTTCATATTTCTATTTAGGACCTCATAATATGTATGAATCTATCGACAAAAACATCATATTTTGTGTTTTTAGAGCGCTATCTGCAGTTATATGAAGTTTCAAAGGAGTCAAAATCACAACATTCTGAGCAGTTTCAAAGTATCGCAAATAACATAAATCTATCCAATACAACATAATACGCATGAATCCGTCCTCAAATGCACAAAATTTTGGGTTTCCAGCGAGTTATCAGCGTTTTTTCTGAGTCTCGTTGATGAATTTTTGACTTTGTAAATCTGCTTAGAAGCAAGATTCTGCTTCAAAAGTGCGTTATATGGCAGAATCTAGCACCAAATACATCATATTTCGTGTTTTTAGAGTGCTATTTGCGGTTTCACAAACTTTGGAATGAGTCGAAATCACGCTTTCCCGCGCAGATTCTCACAATCAAAAAGTTCATATTCCTATTCAAGACCTCATAATATGTATGAATCTATCGACAAAAACATCATATATCGTGTTTTCAGAGCGCTATCTTCAGTTATATGAAGTTTGAAATAAGTCAAAATTACCACGTTCCGAGCAGTTTCAAAGTATCGCAAATCACATAAATCTATCCAATACAACATAATACGCATGAACCCGTCCTCAAATGCACAAAATTTTGCGTTTCCAGCGAGTTATCAGCGTTTTTCTTTGAGTCTCGTTGAGAAATTTTGGACTCTGTAAATCTGCTCAGAAGCAAGATTTTGCTTCAAAAGTGCGTTATATGGCAGAATCTAGCACCAAATACATCATATTTCGTGTTTTTAGAGTGCTACTTGCAGTTTACAAACTTTGAAATTAGTCAAAATCACGCTTTTCCGCGCAGAATTTTACAATCAAAAAGTTCATGTTCCTATTCAGGACCTTATAATATGTAAGAATCTATCGACAAAAACATCATATTTCGTGTTTTCAGAGCGCTATCTGCAGTTATATGAAGTTTGAAAAAAGTCAAAATCACCACATTCTGAGCAGTTTCAAATTATCGCAAATCACATAAATCTATCCAATACAACATAATACGCATGAATACGTTCTCGAATGCACAAAATTTTGCGTTTCCAGCGAGTTATCAGCGTTTCTTCTGAGTCTCGTGGAGAAATTTTTGACTCTGTTAATCTGCTCAGAAGCAAGATTTTGCTTCAAAAGTGCGTTATATGGCAGAATCTAGCACCAAATACATCATATCTCGTGTTTTTAGAGTGCTATTTGCAGTTTTACAAACTTTGGAATAAGTCGAAATCACGCTTTTCCGCGCAGATTTTCACAATCAAAAAGTTCATGTTCCTATTCGGGACCTTATAATCTGTATGAATCTATCGACAAAAACATCATATTCCGTGTTTCCAGAGCGCTATCTGCAGTTATATGAAGTTTGAAATAAGTGAAAATTACCACATTCTCAGCAGTTCCAAAGTATCGCAAATCACATAAATCTATCCAATACAACATAATACGCATGAATCCGTCCTCCAATGCACAAAATTTTGCGTTTCCAGCGAGTTATCAGCGTTTTTTCTGAGTCTCGTTGAGAAATTTTTGACTCTGTAAATCTGCTCAGATGCAAGATTTTGCTTCAAAAGTGCGTTATATGGCAGAATCTAGCACCAAATACATCATATTTCGTTTTTTTAGAGTGCTATTTGCAGTTTTACAAACTTTGGTATAAGTCGAAATCACGCTTTCCCGCGCAGATTCTCACAATCAAAAAGTTTATATTCCTATTCAAGACCTCATAATATGTATGAATCTATCGACAAAAACATCATCTATCGTGTTTTCAGAGCGCTATCTTCAGTTATATGAAGTTTGAAATAAGTCAAAATGACCACGTTCCAAGCAGTTTCAAAGTATCGCAAATCACATAAATCTATCCAATACAACATGATACGCATGAACCCGTCCTTAAATGCACAAAATTTTGCGTTTCCAGCGAGTGATCAGCGTTTTCTCTGAGTCTCGTTGAGAAATTTTGGACTCTGTAAATCTGCTCAGAAGCCAGATTTTGCTTCAAAAGTGCGTTATATGGCAGAATCTAGCTCCAAATACATTATATTTCGTGTTTTTAGAGTGCTATTTGCAGTTTTACTAACTTTGGAATGAGTCGAAATCACGCTTTTCCGTGCAGATTTAAACAATCAAAAAGTTCATATTTCTATTAAGGACCTCATAATATGTATGAATCTATCGACAAAAACATCATATTTTGTGTTTTTAGAGCGCTATCTGCAGTTATATGAAGTTTGAAAGGAGTCGAATTCACTACATTCTGAGCAGTTTCAAAGTATCGCAAATAACATAAATCTATCCAATACAACATAATACGCATGAATCCGTCCTCAAATGCACAAAACTTTGGGTTTCCAGCGAGTTATCAGCGTTTTTTCTGAGTCTCGTTGATGAATTTTTGACTCTGTCAATCTGCTCAGAAGCAAGATTATGCTTCAAAAGTGCGTTATATGGCAGAATCTAGCACCAAATACATCATATTTCGTGTTTTTAGAGTGCTATTTGCAGTTTCACAAACTTTGGAATGAGTCGAAATCACGCTTTCCCGCGCAGATTCTCACAATCAAAAAGTTCATATTCCTATTCAAGACCTCATAATATGTATGAATCTATCGACAAAAACATCATATATCGTGTTTTCAGAGCGCTATCTTCAGTTATATGAAGTTTGAAATAAGTCAAAATGACCACGTTCCGAGCAGTTTCAAAGTATCGCAAATCACATAAATCTATCCAATACAACATGATACGCATGAACCCGTCCTTAAATGCACAAAATTTTGCGTTTCCAGCGAGTGATCAGCGTTTTCTCTGAGTCTCGTTGAGAAATTTTTGACTCTGTAAATCTGCTCAGAAGTAAGATTTTGCTTCAAAAGTGCGTTATATGGCAGAATCTAGCATCAAATACATAATTTTTAGAGTGCTATTTGCAGTTTTACAAACTTTGGAATAAGTCAAAATCACGCTTTTCCGCGCAGATTTTCACAATCAAAAAGTTCATATTCCTATTCAGGGCCCCATAATATGTATAAATCTATCGACACAGACATCATATTTCGTGTTTTCAGAGCGCTATCTGCAGTTATATGAAGTTTGAATTAAGTCAAAATTACCACATTCTGAGCAGTTTCAAAGTATCGCAAATCACATAAATCTATACTTTACAACATAATACGCATGAATCCGTCCTCAAATGCACAAAATCCTGCGTTTTCAGCAAGTTATCAGCGTTTTTTCTGAGTCTCCTTGAGAAATTTTTGACTCTGTAAATCTGCTCAGAAGTAAGATTTTGCTTCAAAAGTGCGTTATATGGCAGAATCTAGTATCAAATACATCATATTTCGTGTTTTTAGAGTGCTATTTGCAGTTTTACAAACTTTGAAATAAGACGAAATCACACTTTTCCGCGCAAATTTTCACAATCAAAAAGTTCATATTCCTATTCAGGGCGCTATAATATGTATAAATCTATCGACAAAAACATCATATTTCGTGTTTTCAGAGCGCTATCTGCAGTTATATGAAGTTTGAAATAAGTCAAAATTACCACATTCTGAGCAGTTTCAAAGTATCGCAAATCACATAGATCTGTCCAATACAACATAATACGCATGAATCCGTCCTCAGATGCACAAAATTTTGCGTTCCCAGCAAGTTATCAGCGTTTTCTCTGAGTCTTGTTGAGGAATTTTTGACTCTGTAAATCTGCTCAGAAGCAAGATTTTGCTTCAAAAGAGCGTTATATAGCAGAATCTAGCACCAAATACATCATATTTCGTGTTTTTAGGGTGCTATTCGCAGTTTTACAAACTTTGGAATAAGTCGAAATCACGCTTTTCCGCGCAGATTTTCACAATTAAAAAGTTCATATTTCTATTCAGGACCTCATAATATGTATGAATCTATCGACAAAAAAATCATATTCCGTGTTCTCAGAGCGCTATCTGCAGTTGTATGAAGTTTGAAATAAGTAAAAATTACCACATTCTCAGCAGTTTCAAAGTATCGCAAATCATATGAATCTATTCAATACAACATAATACGCATGAATCCGTCCTCAAATGCACAGAATTTTGCGTTTCCAGCGAGTTATCAGCGTCTTCTCTGAGTCTCGTTGAGAAATTTTTGAATCTGTCAATCTGCACAGAAGCAAGATTTTGCTTCAAAAGTGCGTTATATCGCAGAATCTAGCACCAAATACATCATATTTTGTGTTTTTAGAGTGCTATTCGCAGTTTAACAAACCTTGGAATAAGTCGAAATCACGCTCTTCCGCGCAGATTTTCACAATCAAAAAGTTCATATTCCTATTCAGGACCTCATGATATGTATGAGTCCATCAACAAAAACATCATATTCCCTGTTTTCAGAGCGCTATCTGCAGTTATATGAAGTTTGTAATAAGTCAAAATTACCACATTCTGAGCAGTTTTAAAGTATCGCAGATCGCATAAATCTATCTAATACAACATAATACGCATGATTCCGTCCTCAAATGCACAAAATTTTGCGTTTCCAGCGAGTTATCAGCGTTTTTTCTGAGTCTCGTTGAGGAATTTTTGACTCTGTAAATCTGCTCAGAAGTAAGATTTTGCTTCAAAAGTGCGTTATATGGCAGAATCTAGCACCAAAAACATCATATTTCGTGTTTTCAGAGCGCTATCTGCAGTTATATGAAGTTTGAAATGAGTCAAAATAACCACATTCTGAGCAGTTTAAAAGTATCGCAAATCACATAAATGTATCCAATACAACATAATACGCATGAATCCGTCCTCAAATGCACAAAATTTTGCGTTTCCAGCGAGTGATCAGCGTTTTTTCTGAGTCTTGTTGAGAAATTTTTGACCCTGTAAATCTGCTCAGAAGGAAGATATTGCTTCAAAAGTGCGTTATATGGCAGAATCTAGCACCAAATACATCATATTTCGTGTTTTTAGAGTGTTATTTGCATTTTCACAATCGAAAAGTTCATATTCCAATCCAGGATCTCGTAATATGTATGAATCTATCGACAAAAACATCATATTTCGTGTTTTCAGAGCGCTATTTGCAGTTATATGAAGTTAGAAATAAGTCAAAATTACCACATTCTGAGCCGTTTCAAAGTATCGCAAATCACATAAATCCATCCTTTACAACATAATACGCTTGTATTCGTCCTCAAATGCACAAAATTCTGCGTTTTCAGCAAGTTATCGGCGTTTTTTCTGAGTCTCATTGAGAAATTTTTGAATCTGTAAATCTGCTCAGAAGCAAGATTCTGCTTCAAAAGTGCGTTATATTGCAGAATCTAGTACAAATACATCATATTTCCTGTTTTTAGAGCGCTATTTGCAGTTAAACATACTTTGGAATAAGTCCAAATCACGCTTTTCCGCGCAGATTTTCACAATCAAAAAGTTCATATTCCTATTCAGGACCTCATAAAATGTATAAATCCATCAACAAAAACATCATATTCCGTGTTTTCAGAGCGCTATCTGCAGTTATATGAAGTTTGAAATAAGTCAAAATTACCACATTCTGAGCAGTTTCAAAGTATCGCACATCACATGAATCTATCCTATACAACATAATACGCATGAATCCGTCCTCAAATGCACAAAATTTTGCGTTTCCAGCAAGTTATTAGCGTTTTTTCTGAGTCTCGTTGAGAAATATTTGACTCTGTAAATCTGCTCAGGAGCAACATTTTGCTTCAGAAGTGCGTCATATGGCAGAATCTAGCACCAAATACATCATATTCCGTGTCTTTAGAGTGCTATTTGCAGTTTCACAAACTTTGGAATGAGTCGAAATCGCGCTTTTCCGCGAAGATTTTCACAATCAAAAAGTTCATATTCCTATTCAATACTTCATAATATGTATGAATCTATAGACAAAAACATCATATTTCGTGTTTTCAGAGCGCTATCTGCAGTTATATGAAGTTTGGAATAAGTCGAAATTACCACAATCTGAGCAGTTTCAAAGTATCGCAAATCACATAAATCTATCCAATACAACATATTACGCATGAATCCGTTCTCAAATGCACAAAGTTTTGCGATCTTAGCGAGTTATCAGCGTTTTTTCTGAGTCTCGTTGAGAAATTGCTTCAAAAGTGCGTTATATGGCAGAATCTAGCACCAAATACATCATATTTCGTGTTTTTAGAGTGCTATTTGCAGTTTCACAATCTTTGGAATAAGTCAAGATCACGCTTTTCCGCGCAGATTTTCACAATCAAAAAATTCATATTCTTATTCAGGACCTCATAATATGTATGAATCTATCGACAAAAACATCATATTTTGTGTTTTCAGAGCGCTCTCTGCAGTTATATGAAGTTTGAAATAAATCAATATTACCACATTCTGAGCAGTTTCAAAGTATCGCAAATCACATAAATCTATCCAATGCAACATAGTACGCATGAATCCGTCCTCAAATGCACAAATATTTTAGTTTTCAGCGAGTTATCAGCGTTTTTTCCGAGTCCCGTTGAGAAATTTTTGACTCTGTTAATCTGCTCAGAAGCCAGATTTTGCTTCAAAAAAGCGTTATGTGGCAGAATCTAGCACCAAATACATCATATTTCGTGTTTTCAGAGTGCTATTCGCAGTTCCCAAACTTTGGAATAAGTCGAAATCACGCTTTTCCGCGCAGATTTTCACAATGAAAAAGTTCATATTTCTATTCAAGACCTCATAATATGTATGATATTTCGTGTTTTCAGAGCGCTATCTGCAGTTAAATGAAGTTTGAAATAAGTCAAAATTACCACATTCTGAGCAGTTTCAAAGTATCGCAAATCACATAAATCTATCTAATATAACATAATACGCATGATTCCGTCCTCAAATGCACAAAGTCTTGCGCTCCCAGCGAGTTATCAGCGTTTTTTCTGAGTCTCGTTGAGGAATTTTTGACTCTGTAAATCTGCTCAGAAGCAAGATTTTGCTTCAAAAGTGCATTATATCGCAGAATCTAGCACGAAATACATCATATTTCATGTTTTTGGAGTGCTATTTGCAATTTTACAAACTTTGGAATAAGTCGAAATCACGCTTTTCCGCGCAGATTTTCACAACGAAAAAGTTCATATTTCTATTTAAGACCTCATAATATGTATGAATCTATCGACAAAAACATCATATTCCGTGTTTTCAGAGCGCTATCTGCAGTTATATGAAGTTCGAAATAAGTCAAAATTACCACATTCTCAGCAGTTTCAAAGTATCGCAAATCATAGAAATCTATTCAATACAACATTATACGCATGAATCCGTCTTTAAATGCACAAAATTTTGCGTTTCCAGCGAGTTTTCAGCGTTTTTTTTGAGTCTCGTTGAGAAATTTTTGAATCGGTAAATTCGCTCAGAAGCAAGATTTCGCTTCTAAACTGCGTTATATTGCAGAATCTAGCACCAAATACATCATATTCTGTGTTTTTGGAGTGCCATTTTCAGTTTTACAAACTCTGGAATAAGTCGAAATCACGCTTTTCCGCGCGGATTTTCACAATCAAAGAGATCATATTCCTATTCAGGACCTCATGAAATGTATGAATCTATCGACGAAAACATCATATTCCGTGTTTTCAGAGCGCTATCTGCAGTTATATGGAGTTTAAAATAAGTCAAAATTACCACATTCTGACAGTTTCAAAGTATCGCAAATCACATAAATCTATCCAATACAACATAATACGCATGAATCGGTCCTCAAATGCACAAAATTTTGCGTTTCCAGCGAATTATCAGCGTTTTTTCTGAGTCTCGTTAAGAAATATTTGACTCTGTAAATCTGCTCAGGAGCAAGATTTTGCCTCAAAAGTGCATTATATGGCAGAATCTAGCACCAAATACATCATATTTCGTGTTTTTAGAGAGCTATTTGCAGTTTTACAAACTTTGGAATAAGTCTAAATCACGCAATCCCGCGCAGATTTTCACAATCAAAAAGTTCATATTGCTATTCATGACCTCATAATATGTAAGAATCTATAGACAAAAACATAATATTTTGTGTTTTCAGAGCGCTATCTGCAGTTATATGAAGTTTGAAATAAGTCAAAATTACCACATTCTGAGCAGTTTCAAAGTATCGCAAATCACATAAATCTATCCAATACAACATAATACGCATGAATCCGTCTTCAAATGCACATAATTCTGCGTTTCCAGCCAGTTATCATCGTTTTTTCTGAGTCTCGTTGAGAAATTTTTGACTCTGTAAATTTGCTCAGAAGCAAGATTTCGCTTCAAAAGTGCGTTATATGGCAGAATCTAGCACCAAATACATCATTGATAAAAATTTGGTAAATCAAGGGTACTACCCGTACACAAAATTGCACCAAGCAGATTCTTTTGTATATTTTATTACGCAAACTACAATTACAGTAAAGTTAAAGTTAATGTAAAAATATTATTGTATTAAAAATTACGCTAGACTTTGAGTACTTCAACCTATTCAACGTCATGTTAAACGCTTGAGTCCTCAATCTTGACTGCCCATGCTAGGGTGGCTTATTCTTCAACTCAACAGCCGACACCACAATTTATGTGTCAGCAAAATAAACAAAACACGACTTCTCAATTACCAAATAACCGGATGGTCCATATTCCAGCCGATACTAAGAATAAGATTAATATAAGTCAACAAACACCAAAAATAGTTTCTCTCAATCATCAAAATTCTATAACATTCTCCCACCTAGGAAATTTTAAATTCAAATGTATCAAAAATTTTCCAAAAAAAAATATAGAAGTTTGACAATCTTACAGATATCATTGCCGTATCTAATAATAACTGAACCTCTCTGGAACCTTTATTTTCCGACCGAACCTCGAAACGCGATCACTCACGCACTGCACTGCACTCGCATCTGACACACTGGCACCTTCTATTTCACCTGGAGCTGAAGTAGTCCTCTCATCGGCAGCATCATCTGTCGATGAAATCTGCTTACAGCTGGCATCTGGACTCAACCTGTTGTCATCACTGGCAATCCTCGCTGACTTCATGATGGTGTCGGAACTAGCGCCTTCTAAAGGATCGGGCGCAATAGAAAACCGTTTACAGTTCCTAACTTCACTAAACGAATTTTCTGTCTTTTCCTGGATAAAGTTCAACAATTCGCGCTAACGGCCAGTCTATACGTTTAGAATTGTCACTACCGATTAAAACCACATCACCGATAGATACACTATCCGATTTTTTTTACCTGTTGTACTGTTGCAACTGTCCCAAATATTCAATCCGAAACCTTTCACGCGAATCGTTACGTAAACTTCGTGAATAACGAATCCGTCTATTTAACGAACACGCGTCAACCGCGTCACAGTCCGGTATACCCGTTTCCACAAGCTCCCGGATGAACATTGCAGGGGTCAACGGCGATGGGTCTGTAGGTTCATTTGAAATATGGGTTAATGGTCGCGAATTGATCACTGCCTCGCAATCACAAAGTACCGTGTATTATTCCTCATTGTTGAGTTTGGCACGTCCTAATATTCGTCTCAACAATTGTTTAAGTAGGCCTATCAGCCTCTCCCACCATCCTCCCCACCAGGGTGCTGAAGGTGGGCTGAATTTCCAATTTATTTTATGTTCAGAACCAAACTGGCTTAATTCTTTCCAATCCAATTGGCTGAACATGTTTTCAGCTTCACTGAAATTCGTGCCATTATCAGTGTAAACAGTACGTGGTCGTCCACGTTTCGCGATGAATCTTCTAAATGTCTTCAAAAAGTCACTTGTAGATGCTGATGTGGTTATGTCTAGGTGAACCGCTCTGTAAACTGCGCATGTGGAAATACATATCCAGACTTTTCCCTCTTTTGTGAAAACAGGTCCAGCTAAATCAATTCTTGTAATCTCAAATGTAGCAGCATCTCTTACCCGATCCAAAGGCAATTCGGTTGATGGCATCCTCAATGGTTTCTGTTTGTGTCGCTTACATCTTTTACATGACGAAATAATAGACCGAATTATACGACGCCCCCCAAGTATCCAGTACCTTTCACGAAGAATAGTCATGAGACTTTGGATTCCAGCATGGCATGAATTTATATGCATGTCATAAATTAATTTCCTCACTACTTCATGCTTTCCGGGTAATAAAAAGGGATACCTGAAAGTCTCCAAGTCCTCTCTTCTTGAAATTTGAGTCTTCACTCGCATAATATTCTCACTATCTTTGAAAGCATTCAATGACGACAATTGTTTGTTGTTTTCATCAGAAAAGGATTCCTGCTGAATCAGTTCAATCAATTTCTTCTCAGCATCTTCTATTTCCTCTGCGGATAGTTCCCCTGCTATTGTGTGTTTCTCTTGTTTGCAATTATGCACGAACCGATAAATCCAGGCCATCATGCGGACAATTTTGGAATAATTAGAGAAATAGCTATACAGGCGCGAGACTTCTGCATTGAACATAATTGTCACTATCCCTTTCTTCCCCTCGATATTAATTTCTGCTTCATCACAAAACACTTCTTCCATCGGCCATTGTTCTTTGCTCTGGTAAAGCCAGTTTGGACCCTCCCACCATTTGGATTGCAGTAAATGTCTTGGCGAACAACCTCTTGAGGGCAAATCTGCTGGATTCAATTTGCCTGGTACATGTTTCCAAGAGTTTACAGGAGTTAAATTTCTTATTTCTTGTACTCTATTCCATACGAAAGTGGTCCATTCATCTTCATGCCTTATCCAAGACAGTACCGTTGTAGAATCCAACCAAAAATAGCATTCAATTTGAGCTCCCAATACTTTCTGCACCTGTGCGTATAATCGTGCACCAATGCATGTTGATAATAATTCCAGTCTGGGAATGGAAATCTTTTTGATGGGTGCAACTCTGCTTTTCGCTTGCAACAAATGGACATTCACGATATTTTTTCTCTTAATTCTTAAAAATACCGCAGCTGCATAGGCTATAGCACTAGCATCACAATAAGTATGCAGACTGAATTTTGCATCTTCCACACCTGTCTCTATCCACCTCGGAATCTGTATCATAGACAAATAAGACAATTCACTTACCCATTTTTGGAAAATGAGTTTGGAGTCTTCATCCACTTCAACGTCCCAAATCATTTTCTTTTCCCACATCTTCTGTAATAATAACTTGGGAAGTACTGTTGCAGGACAGGTAAATCCTATTGGATCAAAGATTCTTTGTGCGACAGAAAGTATGAGCCGTTTAGTGATTTTTTCCCCAATTTTAACGCTTTGCAAATTAATAGAGAATACGTCCAAATCTTTGTCCCAATTAAATCCCAATAAAACAGTAGGATCGAAATCATTAAACTGGTTTCCATTGTATTCCCAACCTCATAATTCAAATTCAGCGTGTGCCATAATTACTGTAGCTTCTTTAATGAATTCTTCCAAATCTTTCGTGTTTGGCAAACTCACAACACAATTATCTACATGTAATCCGCTCAATGAATGCTCTATAGTACGTTTCGTGCATGCGGGTGTCTGATCAGAGCAATTTTTCAGACATTTATTCAGATGGTACTCTATCGTTGCTGCCAATAAGAAGGAGCTGGCATTCACTCCAAAAACAACCCTTTTATGGCGATAAACCTTCTCAGTTCCATCTTTCAATCTCCATATAAACCGTAGAAGGTCTCTATCATTTTGACACAAACTGATCTGCAAGAAGGCTTTCCTTATATCAGCTGTTACTCCTATTTTACCTTGTCTGAAACGAAGTAGTAGGGCTGGTATCAATTCGATCAAATTTGGTCCTTTTTCCAGACAGTCATTCAATGAAGGCCTTCCTTTTTCCTTAGCCGATGCATCGAATACTGGTCGAATCTTCGTCGTTAAACTTTGCTCTTTTATTACAGGTCTATGTGGTAAGTAGTTTGAAGGGTTAGACAATTCTTCCTGTGGTACCTCCTCGATTATGCCGCCTTCCAACCAATCATCAAATACTTCTTGATATTTCTCAAAGTAGCCAGTATTATGCAACTTTCTTACTGTGGAATCCAATCGCTTCTTGGCTAATGTATTATTGGTAGGCAATAGTGGATGTCCCTCTTTCCACGGAAGCGCCACTTCATAACGCCCTTCATCAGTTGTAATTATCGTTCCATTAAATGCGTTTTTTGCAGCTTCTTCCAACTCTATTTTGAACTGCTTTCCACCCGGATCTGTGATTCCTAGTACGTCTGATTGCCATAAATCCGCAATAGGCATTTCTTTATTAAGTAATGATGTCATTGTCATACTAGTACTAAAAGAGAACTCACTGTTCGGCACTTTTCCCATGATTACCCAACCAAGTGCAGTCTCCACAGTGACCAGTCCACTTGTGAGTATGTGTCTTCTGCCAGTTAGTAACTTACCTAGCACATCTGAACCAATTAGTAATTCGATAGGTCCACCTGCTTGGTTATCCGTTAACTTTATGCCTTTTCTTTGTAATTCCGAAGTCCAGCTTCCGGGATCGATTGGAGATATATCATTACATATGATAGGTTGATCCAATACCTCGATTCTACATCGATACGTGTCATCTAGACTGGATAACCTTGCGTCGTAACAGCCGTGAGTTTGTTCCGATGTTTGCGCACCTCCAAACAACGCATGACCAATTATCTCTGTGCGTTTGCTAATATATCCAAATTCTTTCGCAGTATTCTTCAAATTATAAGATCGTTGCGACCCACTATCAAGAATTGCGCGCACTTCTCATTTCGCGATTTCACTTTACATTTTCACTCGCAAAGTTTGTAAAAATACCGGTACGTTTGTATGATTTGCTAATGCAACTTCCGGTTGCATTACTATCGATTCATTGCCGGCGGTTTCAGTTTCTGTCCCTTCACGATTCGTTTTTCCCGCACTGTTTTTCTTCACTAAGTTAGGGCAAAGCAAAACAAGATAAGCTCCATTGCAAATTAAACATTTAACGCGTTCGCGACATCTTCTACTTATATGTCCCAACTTCGCGCACCGAAAACAAGCTTTTTTATCCATCATAACCTTCTTTCTCTGCTCAAGGGTCAGCTTCTGAGCTTTAAAACATTTCTCCACAACATGATTTCCCTCACGAGAGACACACGTTGAATTATCATAATTCAGTAGTCCTGCAGCAGTAGGTAAGTTTGAATCAGCTGGTTTAGTCCTAATTTTCTTGCATTATTCTTCTCCACCTAGACCAAATCCTTCAACAGCTAGCATAATTCGCTCTTCACTTTCAACTTCCGTTTTCATAAACGACATTAAACTGTCCAATCGGTTCTTTAAAGTCGTATCTGGTCTTCCTGAAAGATCTTTAGATCGTTGCCATATTCTTAACAAATCTTCTGGCAGACATGACTCAACGAGTGGATATAACATGGCTGCGCACGTATCAGTTTTTTTCCCATCGTATCTAAAGATCTTAATTGAGTTTCAATTTTGTCGTACAATGTCACTAAATTGAGCCTATTTTGATTTGACATGACATTATTCACAACTAGTTTCAATAATTCTCGAGTATATACCTCTACCAGCAAATCTTCTCTGCCAAATCTTTATTTTAGGCATTTAATTACTCCCTCATGATTTTCTGCAGTTGGTGGATAGCTCTCAACTAGTTCCCTAGCTCTCGTGTTAGGAGTAATAGCTAACAACAAATATTGAAACTTGTCTACTGATGGAATGTCTATATCTTCATGAATTCTTCTGAACTGACACCAGAAGGGCAGCCACTCTTTTAAATCCCCTCCAAATTTCTTCAAATCTAATTGAGGTGATTCAAACTTACGGACATTATTTGAAGAGCTGCCAGCTTCACTAGAAACTCTGCTTGCAGATTTGGAATCACTGATGTGTTTTTGCGAAATTTTCAACAACTTGAATCTTGTTGTGTATCCATCACATTCTTCCAGTTCCTTGTCAAGATCTGCTTTAGTAGCGTTCATTTCCAGTAGCTCTGTGAACATCGCTCCATTCGCTATCTTCAAGAAGTCTTCTTCCTCTTGAAGCAGCTCTAACTTAGCAACATTATTCACAACTAGTTTCAATAATTCTCGAGTATATACCTCTACCAGCAAATCTTCTCTGCCAAATCTTGATTTTAGGCATTTAATTACTCCCTCATAATTTTCTGCAGTTGGTGCATAGCTCTCAACTGGTTCCCTAGCTCTCGTGTTAGGAGTAATAGCTAACAACAAATATTGAAACTTGTCTACTGATGGAATGTCTATATCTTCATGATTTCTTCTGAACTGACTCCAGAAGGGCAGCCACTCTTTTAAATTTCCTCCAAATTTCTTAAATTCTAATTGAGGTAATTTAAACTTACGGACATTATTTGAAGAGCTGCCAGCTTCACTAGAAACTCTGCTTGCAGATTTGGAATCACTGATGTGTTTTTGCGAAATTTTCAACAACTTGAATCTTGTTGTGTATCCATCACATTCTTCCAGTTCCTTGTCAAGATCTGCTTCAGTAGCGTTTATTTCCAGTAGCTCTGTGAACATCGCTTCATTCGCTATCTTCAAGAAGTCTTCTTTCTCTTGAAGCAGCTCTAACTTAGACTCTATTTCTCTCACATCGCTCTCTTCAGATTTTAATAACTCGTCCAACTGATTAGCGATACGTGTGAAAGCGCAACGAAGAGCCGAACGCCGTCTCTTGAGTGTTTCCATTTTTGCACAGATGCAATTCACAAAAGTCTGCTCCGCAGAAAAACTGGCAACGCGAACAACACTTTTCACTATAAACACTCAGTTCCACTATAAACTTGCACCACGCGTAGTCACAACAGCGATAGCTAAACAACCGAATTGATACAATAACATCCGCGCGCGAACTAAAACCGAATACGCACTGTCCTGTCCGGTCGCCAAATGTTAAAAATTTGGTGAATCAAGGGTACTTCCCGTACACAAAATTCTTTTGTATATTTTATTACCAGACTTTAAGTACTTTGACCTATTCAACGTGATGTTGAACGCTTGGGTCCCTAATCTTGACTGCCCGTCCTAGGGCGGTTTATTTTTCAACATAACAGTCGACACCACAATTAATGTGTCAGCAAAATAAACAAAACACGATTTCCCAATTACCAAATAACCAGGTAGTCCATATTCCAGCAAATACTGAGAATAAGAATAATATAAGTCAACAAACACAAAAAATAGTTTCTCTCAATCATCAAAATTCTATAACAATCATATTTCGTGTTTTTAGAGAGCTATTTGCAGTTCTACAAACTTTGGAAAAAGTCGAAATCACGCTTTTCCGCGCAGATTTCCACAATCAAAAAGTTCATATTCCTATTCAGGACCTCATAATATTTATGAATCTATCGACAAGTACATCATATTTTGTGTTTTCAGAGCGCTATCTGCAGTTATATGAAGTTTGAAAAAGGTCAAAATTACCACATTCTGAGCAGTATTAAAGTATCGCAAATCACATAAATCTATCCAATACCACATGATACGCATGAATACGTCCTCAAATGCACAAAATTTTGCGTTTCCAGCGAGTTATCAGCGTTTTTTCTGAGTCTCGTTAAGAAATATTTGACTCTGTAAATCTGCTCAGAAGCAAGATTTTGCTTCAAAAGTGCGTTATATGGCAGGATCTAGCACCAAATACATCATATTTCGTGTTTTTAGAGAGCTATTTGCAGTTTTACAAACTTTGGAATAAGTCGAAATCACGCTTTTCCGCGCATATTTTCACAATCAAAAAGTTCATGCTCCTATTCAGGATCTCATAATATTTATGAATCTATCGACAAAAACATCATATTTTGTGTTTTCAGAGCGCTACCTGCGGTTATATGAAGTTTGAATTAAGTCAAAATTACCACATTCTGGGCAGTTTCAAAGTATCGCAAATCACATAAATCTATCCAATACCACATAGTACGCATGAATCCGTCCTCAACTGCTCAAAATTTTGCGTTCCCAGCGAGTTATCAGCGTTTTTTCTGAGTCTCGTTGAGGGAATTTTCACTTTGTAAATCTGCTCAGAAGCAAGATTCTGCTCCAAAAGTGCGTTATATGGCAGAATCTAGCACCAAATACATCATATTTCGTAATTTTAGAGTGCTATTTGCAGTTTTACAAACTTTGGAATAAGTCGAAATCACGCTTTTCCGCGCAGATTTTCACATTCAAAAAGTTCATATTACTATTCGGGACCTCATAATATGTAAGTATCTATCGACCAAAACATAATTTTCTGTGTTCTCAGAGCGCTATCTGCAGTTATATGAAGTTTGAAATAAGTCAAAATTACCACATTCTGAGCAGTTTCAAAGTATCGCAAATCACATAAATCTTTCCAATACAATATAATACGCATGAATCCGTCCTCAAATGCACAAAATTTTGCGTTTCCAGCAAGTTATAAGCATTTTTTCTTAGTCCCGTTGAGAAATTTTTGACTCTGTAAATCTGCTCAAAAGCAAGATTTGCTTCAAAAGAGCGTTATATGGCAAAATTTAGCACCAAATACATCATATTTCGTGTTCATAGAGTGCTATTTGCAGTTTTACAAACTTTGGAATAAGTCGAAATCAAGCTTTTCCGCGCAGATTTTCACAATCTAAAAGTTCATATTCCTATTCAGGACCTCATGATATGTAAGAATCTATAGACAAAAACATAATATTTTGTGTTCTCAGAGCTCTATCTGCAGTTATATGAAGTTTGAAATTAGTCAAAATTACCATATTCTGAGCATTTTCAGAGTATCGCAAATCACATAAATCTATCCAATACAACATAATACGCATGAATCTGTCCTCAAATGCACAAAATTTTGCGTTTCCAGCGAGTTATCAGCGTTTTTTCTGAGTCTCGTTGAGAAATTTTTGACTCTGTCAATCTGCTCAGAAGCAGGATTTCGCTTCAAAAGTGCGTTATAGGGCAGAAGCTAGCACCAAATTCATCATATTTTTGTGTTTTTAGAGTGCTATTTGCAGTTTACAAACTTTGGAATAAGTCGGAATCACGCCTTTCCGCGCAGATTTTCACAATCAGAAAAATCATATTCTCCTTCAGGACCTCATAATATGTATGAATCTATCGACAAAAAACATCATATGTCGTGTTTCCAGAGCGCTATCTGCAGTTATATGAAGTTTAAACTAAGTCAAAATTACCGCATTCTGAGCAGTTTCAAAGTATTGCAAATCGCATGAATCTATCTAATACAACATAATACGCATGATTCCGTCCTCAAATGCACAAAATTTTGCGTTTCCAGCGAGTTATCATTGTTTTTTCTGAGTCTCGTTGAGAAATTTTTGACTCTGTTAATCTGCTCAGAAGCAAGATTTTGCTTCAAAAGTGCGTTATATGGCAGAATCTGGCACCAAATACATCATATTTTGTGTTTTCAGAGTGCTATTTGCAGATTTACAAACTTTGGAATAAGTCGAAATCACGCTTTTTCGCGCAGATTTTCACAATCAAAAAGGCCATATTCCTATCCATGACCTTATAATATGTATGAATCTATCGACAAAAACATCATATCTCATGTTTTCAGAGCGCTATCTTCAGTTATATAAAGTTTGGAATAAGTCAAAATTACCACATTCTGAGCCCTTTCAAAGTTTCGCAAATCAGATAAATCTATCCAATACAATATAATACGCATGGATCCGTCCTCAAATGCACAAAATTTTGCGTTTCCAGCGAGTTATCAGCGTTTTTTCTGAGCCTTGTAGAGAAATTTTTGACTCTGTAAATCTGCTCAGAAGAAAGATTTGTTTCAAAAGTGCGTCATATTGCAGAATCTTGCACCAAATACATCATATTCCGTGTTTATAGAGTGCTATTTGCAGTTTTACAAACTTTGGAATAAGTCGAAATCACGCTTTTCCGCGCAGATTTTCACAATCAAGAAGTTCATATTCCTATTCAGAACCTCATAATATGTATGAATCTATCGACAAAAACATCATATTTCGTGTTTCCAGAGCGCTATCTGCAGTTATATGAAGTTTGGAATAATTCAAAATTACCACATTCTGAGCAGTTCCAAAGCATCGCAAATCACATAAATCTATCCAATACAACATACTACGCATGAATCCGTCCTCAAATGCACAAAATTTTGCGTTTCCAGCGAGTTATCAGCGTTCTTTCTGGGTCTCGTTGAGAAATTTTTGACTCTGTAAATCAGCTCAGAAGCAACATTTTGCTGCAAAAGTGCGTTATATGGCAGAATCTAGCACCAAATACATCATATTTTGTATTTTTAGACTGCTATTTGCAGTTTCACAAACTTTGGAATAAGTCGAAATCACGCTTTTCCGCGCAGATTTTCACAATCAAAGAGTTCATATTCCTATTCAGGACCTCATGATACGTATGAATCTATCGACGAAAACATCATATTCCGTGTTTTCAGAGCGCTATCTGCAGTTATATGGAGTTTGAAATAAGTCAAAATTACCACATTCTGAGCAGTTTCAAAGGATCGCAAATCACATAAATCTATCCTTTACAACATAATACGCATAAATCCGTCCTCAAATGCACAAAATTCTGAGTTTCCAGCAAGTTAAAAGCGTTTTTCCTGAGTCTCGTTGAGAAATTTTTGACTCTGTAAATCTGCTCAGAAGCAAGATTTCGCTTCAAAAGTGCATTATATGGCAGAATCTAGCACCAAATACATCATATTTCGTGTTTCAAGAGAGCTATTTGCAGTTTTACAAACTTTAGAATAAGTCGAAATCACGCATTTTTGCGCAGATTTTCACAATCAAAACGTTAATTTTTCCATTCAGGAACTCATAATATGTATGAATCTATCGACAAAAACATCATATTTTGTGTTTTCAGAGCGCTATCTGCAGTTATATGAAGTTTGGAATAAGTCAAAATTACCACATTCTGTGCAATTTCAAAGTATCGCACATCACATAAATCTATCCAATACAACATAATACGCATGAATCTGTCCTAAAATGCACAAAATTCTGCGTTTCCAGCGGTTAACAGGGTTTTTTCTGAGTCTCGTTGAGAAATTTTTGACTCTGTAAATCTGCTCAGAAGCAAGATTTTGCTCCAAAAGTGCGTTATATGGCAGAATCTAGCACCAAATACATCATATTTCGTGTTTTTAGAGTGCTTTTTGCAGTTTTACAAACTTTGGAATAAGTCGAAATCACGATTTCCCGCGCAGATTTTCACAATCAAAAAAATCATGTTCCTATTCAGGACCTCATAATATGTATGAATCTATCGACAGAAATATCATATTTCGTGTTTACAGAGCGCTATCTGCAGTTATATGAAGTTTGAAATAAGTCAAAATTACCACATTCTCAGCAGTTTCAAAGTATCGCAAATCATATAAATCTATCCAGTACAACATAATACGCATGAATCCGTTCTTAAATGCACAGAATTTTGCGTTTCCAGCGGATTATCGGCGTTTTTTCTGAGTCTCGTTGAGAAATTTTTGAATCTGTAAATTTGCTCAGAAGCAAGATTTTGCTTCAAAAGTGCGTTATATGGCAGAATCAAGCATCAAATACATCATATTTCGTGTTTTCAGAGTGCTATTTGCAGTTTTACAAACTTTGGAATAAGTCGAAATCACGCTTTTCCGCGCAGATTTTCACAATAAAAAAGTTCATATTCCTATTCAGGACCTCATAATATGTATGAATCTATCGACAAAAACATCATATTTTGTGTTTTCAGAGCGCTATCTGCAGTCATATTAAGTTTGAAATAAGTCAGAATTACCACATTCTGAGCAGTTTCAGAGTATCGCAAATCACATAAATCTATCCAATACAACATAATACGCATGAATCCGTCTTCAAATGCACAAAATTTTGCGTTTCCAGCGAGTTACCAGCGTTTTTCCTGAGTCGCGTTGAGAAATTTTTGACTCTGTTACTCTGCTCAGAAGCAAGATTTTGCTTCAAAAGTGCGTTATATGGCAGAATCTGGCACCAATTACATCATATTTTATGTTTTCAGAGTGCTATTTGCAGTCTTACAAACTTTGGAATAAGTCGAAATCACGCTTTTCCGCGCAGATATTCACAATCAAAAAGTTCATATTCCTATTCAGGACCTCATAATATGTATAAATCTATCGACGAAAACATCATATTTTGTGTTTTCCGAGCGCTATCTGCAGTTATATGAAGTATGAAATATGTCAAAATTACCACATTCTGAGCAGTTTCAAAGTATCGCAAATCACATAAATCTATCCAATACAACATAATACGCATGAATACGTCCTCAAATGCACCAAATTTTGCGTTTCCAGCGAGTTATCTGCGTTTATTCTGAGTCTCGTTGAGAAATTTTTGACTCTGTTAATCTGCTCAGAAGCAAGATTTTTGCTTCAAAAGTGCGTTATATAGCAGAATCTAGCACCAAACTCATCATATTTTGTGTTTTTAGAGTGCTATTTGCAGTCTTACAAACTTTTGAATAAGTCGAAATCACGCTTTTCCGCGCAGATTTTCACAATCAAAAAGTTCATATTCTTCTTCAGGACCTCATAATATGTATAAATCTATCGACAAAAACATCATATTTCGTGTTTTCAGAGCGCTATCTGCAGTTATATGAAGTTTGAAATAAGTCAAAATTACCACATTCTGAGCAGTTTCAAAGTATCGCAAATCACATAGATCTATCCAATACAACATAATACGCATGATCCGTTCTCGAATGCACAAGATTATGCGTTTCCAGCGGGTTATCAGCGTTTTTTCTGAGTCCCGTTGAGAAATTTTTGACTCTGTAAATCTGCTCAGAATGATGATTTTGCTTCAAAAGTGCGTTATATGGCAGAATCTAGCACCAAATACATCATATTTCGTGTTTTTAGAGTGCTATTTGCAGTTTTACAAACTTTGAAATAGGTCGAAATCACGCTTTTCCGCGCCGATTTTCACAATCAAAAAGTCCATATTAATATTCAGGACCTCATAATATCTATGAATCCATCAACAAAAAACATCGTATTTCGTGTTTTCAGAGCGCTATCTGCAGTTATATGGAATTTGAAATAATTCAAAATCACCACATTCTGAGCAGTTTCAGAGTATCGCAAATAACATAAATCTATCCAATACAACATAATACGCAAGAATCCGTTCTCAAATGCACAAAATTTTGCGTTTCCAGCGAGTTCACAGCGTTTTTTTCTGAGTCTCGTTGAGAAATTTTTGACCCTGTAAATCTGCTCAGAAGCAAGATTTGCTTCAAAAGTGCGTGATATGGCAGAATCTAGCACCAAATACATCATATTTCGTGTTTATAGAGTGCTATTTGCAGTTTTACAAACTTTGGAATAAGTCGAAATCACGCATTTCCGCGCAGATTTTCACAATCAAAAAGTTCATATTTCTATTCAGGACCTCATAATATGTATGAATCTATCGACAAAAACATCATATTTTTGTGTTTTCAGAGCGCTATCTGCAGTTATATGAGGTTTGAAATAAGTCAAAATTACCACATTGTGAGCAGTTTCAAAGTATCGCAAATCACATAAATCTATCCAATACAACCTAATACGCATGAACTCGTCCTCAAATGCACAAAATTCTGCGTTTCCAGCGAGTTATCAGCGTTTTTTCTGAGTCTCGTTGAGAAATGTTTGACTCTGTAAATCTGCTCAGAAGCAAGATTTTGCTTTAAAAGTGCGTTATATAGCAGAACCTAGCACCAAATTCATCATATTTTGTGTTTTCAGAGTGCTATTTGCAGTTCTACAAACTTTGGAATAAGTCGAAATCACGCTTTTCCGCGCAGATTTTCACAATCAAAAAGTTCATATTTCTCTTCAGGACCTCATAATATGTATGAGTCTATCGACAAAAACATCATATCTCGTATTTCCAGAGCGCTATCTGCAGTTATATGAAGTTTGAAATAAGTCAAAATTACCACATTCTGAACAGTTTCAAAGCATCGCAAATCACATAGATCTATCTTATACAACATAATACGCATGAATCCGTTCTCAGATGCACAAAATTTAGCGTTTCCAGCGAGTTATCAGCGTTTTTCCTGAGTCTCGTTGAGAAATTTTTGACTCTGTAAATCTGCTCAGAAGCCAGATTTTGCTTCAAAAGTACGTTATATGGCAGAATCTAGCACCAAATACATCATATTCCGTGTTTTTAGAGTGCTATTCGCAGTTTCACAAACTTTGGAATGAGTCGGAATCACGCTTTTCCGCGCAGATTTCCACAATCGAAAAGTTCATATTCCTATTCAGGACCTTATAATATGTATGAATCTATCGACAAAAACATCATATTTTGTGTTTTCAGAGCGCTATCTGCAGTTACATGAAGTTTGGAATATGTCAAAATTACCGCATTCTGAGCAGTTTCAATGTATCGCAAATCACATAAATCTATCCAATACAACATAATACGCATGAATCCGTCCCCAAATGCAACAAATTTTGCGTTTCCAGCGAGTTATCAGCGTTCTTTCTGAGTCTCGTTGATAAATTTTTGACTCTGTAAATCTGCTCAGAAGCAAGATTTTGCTTCAAAAGTACGTTATATGGCAGAACCTAGCACCAAATTCATCATATTTTGTGTTTTTAGAGCGCTATTCGCAGTTTTACAAACTTTGGAATAAGTCGAAATCACGCTTTTCCGCGCAAATTTTCACAATCAAAAAGTTCATATTCTTCTTCAGGACCTCATAATTCGTATTAATCTATCGACAAAAACATCATATCTCGTGTTTCCAGAGCACTATCTGCAGTTATATGAAGTTTGAAATAAGTCAAAATTACCACATTCTGAGCAGGTTCAAAGTATCGCAAAGCACATAAATCTATCCAATACAACATAATACGCATGAACCCGTCTTCAAATGCACAAACTTTTGCGTTTCCAGCGAGTTATCAGCGTTTTTTCTGTCTTGTTGAGAAATTTTTGACTCTGTAAATCTGCTCAGAAGCAAGATTTTGCTTCAAAAGTGCGTTATATGGCAGAACCTAGCACCAAATTCATCATATTTTGTGTTTTTAGAGTGCTATTCGCAGTTCTAAACACTTTGGAATAAGTCGAAATCACGCTTTTCCGCACAGATTTCCACAATCAAATAGTTCATATTCCTATTCAGAACCTCATGATACGTATGAATCTATTGACAAAAATATAATATTTTGTGTTCTCAGAGCGCTATCTGCAGTTATATGAAGTTTGAAATAAGTCAAAATAACCACATTCTGGACAGTTCCAAAGCATTGCAAATCACGTAAATCTATCAAATACAACATAATACGCATGATCCGTCCTCAAATGCACAAAATTTTGCGTTTCCAGCGAGTTATCAGCGTTTTTCCTGAGTCTCGTTGAGAAATTTTTGACTCTGTAAATCTGCTCAGATGCAAGATTTAGCTTCAAAAGTAGGTTATATGGCAGAATCTAGCACCAAATACATCATATTTCGTGTTTTTAGAGTGCTATTTGCAGTTCTAAACACTTTGGAATAAGTCGAAATCACGCTTCTCCGCGCAGATTTTCACAATCAAAAAGGCCATATTCCTATTCAGGACCTCATAATATGTATAAATCTATCAACAAAAACATCATATTTCGAGTTTTCAGAGCGCTATCTGCAGTTATATGAAGTTTGAAATAAGTCAAAATTACCACATTCCGAACAGTTTCAGAGTATCGCAAATCACATAAATCTATCCAAGATAACATAATACGCAAGAATCTGTCCTTAAATGCACAAAATTTTGCGTTTTCAGCGAGTTTTCAGCGTTTTTTTCTGAGTCACGTTGAGAAATTTTTGACTCTGTAATCCTGCTCAGAAGCAACATTTTGCTTCAAAAGTGTATTATATGGCAGAATCTAGCACCAAATACATCATATTTCGTGTCTTTAGAGTGCTATTCGCAGTTTTACAAACTTTGGAATAAGTCGAAATCACGCTTTTCCGCGCAGATTTTCACAATCAAAAAGTTCATATTCCTATCCAGGACCTCATGATATGTATGAATCTATCGACAAAAACATCATATTCCGTGTTTCCGGAGCGCTATCTGCAGTTATATGAAGCTTGAAATAAGTCAAAATTACCACATTCTCAGCAGTTTTAAAGTATCGCAAATCATATAAATCTATCAAATACAACAGATACGCATGGAAAACGTCCTCAAATGCACAAAATTTCGCGTTCTTAGCGAGTTATCAGCGTTTTTTCTGAGTCTCGTTGAGAAATTTCTGAATCTGTAAATCTGCTCAGAAGCAAGATTTTGCTCCAAAAGTGCGTTATATTGCAGAATCTAGCACCAAATACATCATACTTTGTGTTTTTAGAGTGCTACTTGCAGTTTTACAAACTTTGGAATGAGTCGAAATCACGCTTTTCCGCGCAGGATTTCACGATCAAAAAGTTCATATTCTCATTTAGGACCTTTATAATATGTAAGAATCTATCAACAAAAACATCATATTCCGTGTTTTCAGCGCGCTATCTGCAGTTATATGAAGTTTGAAATAAGTCAAAATTACCACATTCTGAGCAGTTTCAAAGTATCGCAAATCACATAAATCTATCCAATACAACATGATACACATGAAAACGTCCTCAAATGCACAAAATTTTGCGTTTCCAGCGAGTTATCAGCGTTTTTTCTGAGGCTCGTTGACAAATTTCTGACTCTGTAAATCTGCTCAGAAGGAAGATTTTGCTTCAAAAGTGCGTTATATGGCAGAATCTAGCACCAAATACATCATATTTCGTGTTTTCAGAGTGCTATTTGCAGTTTTACAAACTTTAGAATAAGTCGAAATCACGCTTTTCCGCGCAGATTTTTACGATAAAAAAGTTCATATATGTATGAATCTATCGACAAAAACATCATATTTCGTGTTTTCAGAGCGCTATCTGCAGTTATATGAAGTTTGAAATAAGTCAAAATTACCACATTCTGAGCAGTTTTGAAGTATCGCAAATCACATAAATCTATCCAATACAACATAATACGCATGAATCCGTCTTCAAATGCACCAAATTTTGCGTTTCCAGGGAGTTATCAGCGTTTTTTCTGTGTCTTGTTGGGAAATTTTTGACTCTGTAAATCTGCTCAGATGCAAGATTTTGCTTTAAAAGTGCGTTATATGGCAGAATCTAGCACCAAATACATCATATTTCGTGTTTTTAGAGTGCTATTTGCAGTTTTACAAACTTTGAAATAAGCCGGAATCACGCTTCCCCGCGCAGATTTTCACAATCAAAAAGTTCAAATTCCTATTTAAGACCTCATGATATGTATGAATCTATCGACAAGAAAATCATATTTCGTGTTTTAAGAGCGCTATCTGCAGTTATATGAAGTTTGAAATAAGTCAAAATTACCACATTCTGAGCAGTTTCAAAGTATCGCAAATCACATAAATCTATCCAATACAACATGATACACATGAAAACGTCCTCAAATGCACAAAATTTTGCGTTTCCAGCGAGTTTTCAGCGTTTTTTCTGAGGCTCGTTGACAAGTTTCTGACTCTGTAAATCTGCTAAGAAGCAAGATTTTGCTTCAAAAGTGCGTTATATGGCAGTATCTAGCACCAAATACATCATATTTCGTGTTTTTAGAGTGCTATTTGCAGTTTTACAAACTTTGGAATAAGTCGAAATCACGCTTCTCCGCGCAGATTTTCACAATCAAAAAGTTCATATTCCTATTCAGGACCTCATAATATGTATGAATCTATCGACAAAAACATCATATTTCGTGTTTTCAGAGCGCTAACTGCAGTTATATGAAGTTTGAAATAAGTAAAAATTACTACATTCTGAGCAGTTTCAAAGTATCGCAAATCACATAGATCTATCCTTTACAACATAATACGCATGAATCCGTCCATGAATGCACAAAATTCTGAGTTTCCAGCGAGTTATTAGCGTTTTTTCTGAGTCTCGTTGAGAAATTTTTGACTCCGTAAATCTGCTCAGAAGTAAGATTTTGCTTCAAAAGTGCTTTATATGCCTGAATCTAGCACCAAATACATCATATTTCGTGTTTTTAGAGTGCTATTTGCAGTTTTACAAACTTTGGAATATGTCGAAATCACGCTTCACCGCGCAGATTTTCACAATCATCAAAAAGTTCATATTCCTATTCAGGACCTCATAATATGTATGAATCTATCGACAAAAAACATCATATTTCGTGTTTTCAGAGCGCTATCTGCAGTTATATGAAGATTAAAATAAGTCAAAACTGCCACATTCTGAGCAGTTCCAAAGTATCGCAAATCACATGAATCTATCCAATACAACATAATACGCATGAATCTGTCCACAAATGCACAAAAATTTGCGTTTCCAGGGAGTTATCAGCGTTTTTTCTGAGTCTCGTTGGGAAATTTTTGACTCTGTAAATCTGCTCAGAAGCAAGATTTTCCTTCAAAAGTGCGTTATATGGCAGAATCCAGCACCAAATATATCATATTTCGTGTTTTTAGAGTGCTTTTCGCAGTTTTACAAACTTTGGGATGAGTCGAAATCACGCTTTTGGGCGCAGATTTTCACAATCAAAAAGTTCATATTCCTATTCAGGACCTCATACAATGTATTAATCTATCGACAAAAACATGATATCTCGTGTTTCCAGAGCGCTATCTGCAGTTATATGAAGTTTGGAATAAGTCAAAATTACCACATTCTAAACAGTTTGAAAGCATCGCAAATCACATAAATCTATCTAATAAAACATAATACGCATGGATCCGTCCTCAAATGCACAAAATTCCGCGTTTCCAGCGAGTTATCAGCGTTTTTCCTGAGTCTCGTTGAGAAATTTTTGACTCCGTAAATCTGCTCAGAAGCAAGATTTTGCTTCAAAAGTGCGTTATATGGCAGAATCTAGCACCAAATACATCATATTCCGTGTTTTTAGAGTGCTATTTGCAGTTTTACAAACTTTAGAATAAGTCGAAATCACGCTTTTCCGCGCAGATATTTACAATCAAAAAGTTCATATTCCTCTTCAGGACCTCATAATATGTATGAATCTATCGACGAAAACATCATATTTTGTGTTTTCAGAGCGCTATCTGCAGTTATATGAAGTTTGAAATATGTCAAAATTACCACATTCTGAGCAGTTTCAAAGTAACGCAAATCACATAAATCTATCCTCTACAACATAATACGCATGAATCCGTCCTCGAATGCACAGAATTCTGAGTTTCCAGCAAGTTATTAGCGTTTTTTCTGAGTCTTGTTGAGATATTTTTGACTCTGTAAATCTGCTCAGAAGCAAGATTTTGCTTTAAGAGTGCGTTATATGGCAAAACCTAGCACTAAATTCATCATATTTTTTGTTTTCAGAGTGCTATTTGCAGTCTCACAAACTTTTGAATAAGTCGAAATCACGCTTTTCCGCGCAGATTTTCACGATGAAAGAGTCCATTTTCCTATTCAGGACCTCATAATATGTACGAATCTATCGACAAAAACGTCATATCTCGGGTTTCCAGAGCGCTATCTGCAGTTATATGAAGTTTGAAATAAGTCAAAATTACCACATTCTAAACAGTTTCAAAGCATCGCAAATCACATAAATCTATCCAATACAACATAATACGCATGAATCCGTCCTCGAATGCACAAAATTTTGCGTTTCCAGCGAGTTATCAACGTTTTTTCTGAGTCTCGTTGAGAAATTTTTGACTCTGAAAATCTGCTCAGAAGCAAGATTTTGCTTCAAATGTGCGTTATGTGGCAGAGTCCAGCATCAAATACATCATATTCCGTGTTTTAAGGGTGCTGTTTGCAGTTCTACAAGCTTTGGAATAAGTCGAAATCACGCTTTTCCGCGCAGATTTTCACAACCAAAAAGTTCATATTCCTATTCAGGAACTCAAAATATGTATGAATCTATCGACAAAAACATCATTTTTTGTGTTTTCAGAGCGCTATCTGCAGTTATATGAAGTTTGAGATCAGTCAAAATTACCTCTTTCTGAGCAGTTTCAAAGTATCGCAAATCACATAAATCTATCCAATGCAACATAATACGCATGAATCCGTCCTCAAATGCACAAAATTTTGCGTTTCCAGCGAGTTATCAGCGTTTTTTCTGAATCTCGTTGAGAAATTTTTGACTCTGTTAATCTGCTCAGAAGTAAGATTTTGCTTCAAAACTGCGTTATATGGCATAATCTAGCACTAAATTCATCATATCTTGTGTTTTTAGAGTGCCATTTGCAGTTTTACAAACTTTGGGATGAGTCGAAATCACGCTTTTTCGCGCAGATTTTCACATTCAAAAAGATTCATTTTCCTATTCAGGACCTCATAATATGTATGAATCAATCCACAAAAACATCATATTTCGTGTTTTCAGAGCGCTATCTGCAGTTATATGAAGTTTGAAATGAGTCAAAATTACCACGTTCTGAGCAATTTCAAAGTATCGCAAATCAGATAAATCTATCCAATACAACATAATACGCATGATCCGTCCTCAAATGCACAAACTTTTGCGTTTCCTGCGAGTTATCAGCGTTTTTTCTGAGTCTCGTTGAGAAATTTCTGACTCTGTAAATCTGCTTAGAAGCAAGATTTTGCTTCAAAACTGCGTTATATGGCAGAATCTAGCACCAAGTACATCATATTTCGTGTTTTTAGAGTGCTATTTGCAGTTTTACAAACTTTGGAATGAGTCGAAATCACGCTTTCCCGCGCAGATTATCACAATCAAAAAGTTCATATTCCTTTTCAGGACCTCATTATATGTATGAATCTGTCGACAGTAACATCATATATCTTGTTTTCAGAGCGCTATTTGCAGTTATATGAAGTTTGAAATATGTCAAAATAACCACATTCTGAGCAGTTTCAAAGTATCGCAAATCACATAAATTTATCCAATACAACATAATACGCATGAATCCGTCCTCAAATGCACTAAGTTTTGCGTTTCCAGCGAGCTATCAGCGTTCTTTCTGAGTCTCGTTGAGAAATTTTTGACTCTGTAAATCTGCTCAGAAGGAAGATTTTGCTTCAAAAGTGCGTTATATGGCAGAATCTAACACCAAATCTATCATATTTCGTGTTTTTAGAGTGCTATTTGCAGTTTTTCAAACTTTGAAATAAGTCGGAATCACGCTTTTCCGCGCAGATTTTCACAATCAAAAAGTTCATATTCCTATTCAGGACCTCATAATATGTATGAATCTATCGACAAAAACATCATATTCCGTGTTTTCAGAGCGCTATCTGCAGTTATATGAAGTTTGAAATAAGTCAAAATTACCACATTCTGAGCAGTTTCAAAGTATCGCAAATCACATAAATCTATCCAATGCAACATAATACGCATGAATCCGTCCTCAAATGCACAAAATTTTGCGTTTCCAGCGAGTTATCAGCGTTCTTTCTGAATCTCGTTGAGAAATTTTTGACTCTGTAAATCTGCTCAGGAGTAAGATTTTGCTTCAAAAGTGCGCTATATGGCAGAATCTACTACCAAATACATCATATTTCGTGTTTTTAGAGTGCTATTTGCAGTTTTACAAACTTTGGAATAAGTCGAAATCACGCTCTCCCGCGCAGACTTTCACAATCAAAAAGTTCATATTTCTACTAAGGACCTCATAATATGTATGAGTCTATCGACAAAAACATCATATTTCGTGTTTTCAGAGCGCTATCTGCAATTATATGAAGATTGAAATAAGTCAAAATTGCCACATTCTGAGCAGTTTCAAAGTATCGCAAATCACATAAATCTATCCAATACAACATAATACGCATGAATCCGTCCTCAAATGCACAAAATTTTGCGTTTCCAGCGAGTTATCAGCGTTTTTTCTGAGTCTCGTTGAGAAATTTTTGACTTTGTAAATCTGCTCAGAAGCAAGATATTCACTCAAAAGTGCGTTATATGGCAGAATCTAGCACCAAGTACATCATATTCCGTGTTTTTAGAGTGCTATTTGCATTTTCACAAACTTTGGAATAAGTCGAAATCACGCTTTTCCGCGCAGATTTTCACAATCAAAAAGTTCATATTCCTATTCAGAACCTCATAATATGTATGAATCCATCGACAAAAACATCATATCTCGTGTTTTCAGAGCGCTATCTGCAGTTATATAAAGTTTGAAATAAGTCAAAATTACCACATTCTGAGCAGTTTCAAAGTATCGCAAATCACATAAATCTATCCAATACAGCATAATACGCATGAATCCGTCCCCAAATGCACAAAATTCTTCATTTCCAGCGAGTTATCAGCGTTTTTTCTGAGTCTCGTTGAGAAATTTTTGACTCTGTTAATCTGCTCAGAAGCAAGATTTTGCTTCAAAACTGCGTTATATGGCAGAATCTAGCACTAAATTCATCATATTTTGTGTTTTTAGAGTGCCATTTGCAGTTTTACAAACTTTGGGATGAGTCGAAATCACGCTTTTCCGCGCAGATTTTCACATTCAAAAAGATTCATATTCCTATTTAGGACCTCATAATATGTATGAATCAATCCACAAAAACATCATATTTCGTGTTTTCAGAGCGCTATCTGCAGTTATATGAAGTTTGAAATGAGTCAAAATTACCACGTTCTGAGCAATTTCAAAGTATCGCAAATCAGATAAATCTATCCAATACAACATAATACGCATGATCCGTCCTCAAATGCACAAACTTTTGCGTTTCCTGCGAGTTATCAGCGTTTTTTCTGAGTCTCGTTGAGAAATTTCTGACTCTGTAAATCTGCTTAGAAGCAAGATTTTGCTTCAAAACTGCGTTATATGGCAGAATCTAGCACCAAGTACATCATATTTCGTGTTTTTAGAGTGCTATTTGCAGTTTTACAAACTTTGGAATAAGTCGAAATCACGCTTTTCCGCGCAGATTATCACAATCAAAAAGTTCATATTCCTTCTCAGGACCTCATTATATGTATGAATCTGTCGACAGTAACATCATATATCTTGTTTCCAGAGCGCTATTTGCAGTTATATGAAGTTTGAAATATGTCAAAATAACCACATTCTGAGCAGTTTCAAAGTATCGCAAATCACATAAATCTATCCAATACAACATAATACGCATGAATCCGTCCTCAAATGCACTAGGTTTTGCGTTTCCAGCGAGCTATCAGCGTTCTTTCTGAGTCTCGTTGAGAAATTTTTGACTCTGTAAATCTGCTCAGAAGGAAGATTTTGCTTCAAAAGTGCGTTATATGGCAGAATCTAACACCAAATACATCATATTTCCTGTTTTTAGAGTGCTATTTGCAGTTTTACAAACTTTGAAATAAGTCAAAATCACGCTTTTCCGCGCAGATTTTCACAATCAAAGAGTTCATATTCCTATTCAAGACCTCATAATATGTATGAATCTATCGACAAAAACATCATATTTCGTGTTTTCAGAGCGCAATTTGCAGTTATATGAAGTTTGAAATAAGTTAAAATTACCACATTCTGAGCAGTTTCAAAGTATCGCAAATCACATAAATCTATCCAATACAACATAATACGCATGAATCCGTCCTCAAATGCACAAATTTTGCGTTTCCAGCGAGTTATCAACGTTCATTCTGAGTCTCGTTAAGAAATTTTTGACTCTTAAATCTGCTCAGAAGCAAGATTCTGCTTCAAAAGTGCGTTATATGGCCGAATCTAGCACCAAATACATCATATTTCGTGTTTTTAGAGAGCTATTTGCAGTTTCTCAAGCTTTGGAATGAGTCAAAATCAAGCTTTTCCGCGCGGATTTTCACAATCAAAACGTTCATATTCCTTCTCAGGACCTCATAATATGTATGAATCTATCGACAAAAACATCATATTTCGTGTTTTCACAGCGCTATCTGCAGTTATATGAAGTTTGAAATAAGTCAAAATTACCACATTCTGAGCAGTTCCAAAGTATCGCAAATCACATAAATCTATTCAATACAACATAATACGCATGATTCCGTCCTCAAATGCACAAAATTTTCTGTTTCCAGCGAGTTATCAGCGTTTTTTCTGAGTCTCGTTGAGGAATTTCTGACTCTGTAAATCTGCACAGAAGCAAGATTTCGCTTCAAAACTGCATTATATGGCGGAATCTAGCACCGAATACATCATATTTCGTGTTCTTAGAGTGCTATTTGCGGTTTTACAAACTTTGGAATAAGTCGAAATCACGCTTTTCCGCGCAGATTTTCACAATCAAAAAGTTCATATTCCTTCTCAGGACCTTATAATATGTATGAATCTATCGACAAGAACATCATATTTCGTGTTTTCAGAGCGCTATCTGCAGTTATATGAAGTTTGAAATAAGTCAAAATTACCACATTCTGAGCAGTTTCAAAGTATCGCAAATCACATAAATCTATCCAATGCAACATAATACACATGAACCCTTCCTCAAATGCACAAAACTTTGCGTTTCCAGCGAGTTATTAGCGTTTTTTCTGAGTCTCGTTGAGAAATTTTTGACTCCGTAAATCTGCTCAGAAGCAAGATTTTGCTTCAAAACTGCGTTATATGGCAGAATCTAGCACCAAATACATCATATTTTGTGTTTCTAGAGTGCTATTTGCAGTTTTACAAACTTTGGAATGAGTCGAAATCACGCTTCTCCGCGCTGATTCTCACAATCAAAAAGGTCATATTCCTATTCAGGACCTCATAATATGTATGAATCTATCGACAAAAACATCATATTTCGTGTTTTCACAGTGCTATCTGCAGCTATATGAAGTTTGAGATAAGTCAAAATTACCACATTCTGAGCAGTTTCAAAGTATCGCAAATCACATAAATCTATCCAATACAACATAATACGCATGAATCCGTCCTCAAATGCACAAAATTTTCTGTTTCCAGCGAGTTATCAGCGTTTTTCCTGAGTCTTGTTGAGAAATTTTTGACTCTGTAAATCTGCTCAGAAGCAAGATTTCGCTCAAAACTGCATTATATGGCAGAATCTAGCACCAAATACATCATATTTCGTGTTTTCAAAGTGCTATTTGCAGTTTCACAAACTTTGGGATAGGTCGAAATCACGCTTTCCCGCGCAGATTTTCACATTCAAAAAGATTCATATTCCTATTCAGGACCTCATAATATGTATGAATCTATCGACAAAAACATCATATTTCGTGTTTTCAGAGCGCTATCTGCAGTTATATGAAGTTTGAAATGAGTCGAAATTACCACATTCTGAGCAGTTTCAAAGTATCGCAAATCACATAAATCTATCCAATACAACATAATACGCATGAACCCGTCCTCAAATGCACAAAATTTTGCGTTTCCAGCGAGTTATCAGCGTTATTGCTGAGTCTCGTTGAAAAATTTTTGACCCTGTAAATTTGCTCAGATGCAAGATTTTGCTTCAAAACTGCGTTATATGGCAGAATCTAGCACCAAATACATCATATACCGTGTTTTCAGAGTGCTATTTGCATTTTTACAAAGTTTGGAATAAGTCGAAATCACGCTTTTCCGCGCAGATTTTCACAACCAAAAAGTCCATAGTCATATTCAGGACCTCATACTATGTATGAATCTATCGACAGAAATATCATATCTTGTGTTCTCAGATCGCTATCTGCAGTTATATGAAGTTTGAAATAAGTCAAAATTACCTCATTCTGAGCAGTTTCAAAGTATCGGAAATCACATAAATCTATAAAATACAACATTATACGCATGAATCCGTCCTCAAATGCACAAAATTTTGCGTTTCCAGCAAGTTATCAGCGTTTTTTCTGAGTCTCGTTGAGAAATTTTTGACTCTGTAAATCTGCTCAGAAGCAAGATTTTGCTTCAAAAGTGCGTTATATGGCAGAATCTAGAACCAAATACATAATATTTCGTGTTTTTAGAGTGCTATTTGCAGTTTTACAAACTTTGGAATAAGTCGAAATTACGCTTTTCGGCGCAGATTTTCACAACCAAAAAGTTCATATTTCTATCCAGGACCTCATAATATGTATGAATTTATCGACAAAAACATCATATTTTGTGTTTTCAGAGCGCTATCTGCAGTTACATGAAGATTGGAATAAGTCAAAATTACCACATTCTGAGCAGTTTCAAAGTATCGCAAATTACATAAATCTATCTAATACAACATAATTTATTTTATTTATTTATTTATTTTATTTACGAATTCGACAGGATAGAAATCCCAATTACAGAATAAGTACAAAAAGAAAAAAATACTGAAAAAATGATACAGATAAAAAATTTGAAGTAAAAATCAAAATAAATTTTGTATGCATGCAACTTAAGAATTAATAATAATTGTTGTACATTTGCAGATATTTAAGGTACCTAAGTGATAATAAATTGAACAATATGTAAAATTAACAACAAATTTCACCCAATTTTTTCTTGAAAGAAGTAATACTGCTTGAAAGATCAAGTTCATCCGAATATGTATTAAAGTTGATACATAGGGAGTTGATAGGGGAGTTTAAAAATGAATTAGTTTTAGAAAAATCACAACTGAAAGTTATTACATTTCTTGTATTGCGAGGCCGTACATAAAAATTTAATTTAGAGAGAATAACAGAATCATCGACCAAGTTATTAACTACTTTATACACGAACAAAAGTTGCTGTTTGGAACGACGAGATTTTAGTGATTCCAAATTAAACATCGAAAGTAAGAATTTATAATCAAGTTCAGGCCATGAATGAAACAGTCGGTAAAAACAGCGCTTGCAAAACTTTTTTTGGATATTTTCAATGTTAACAATTTGATACATGTAATAAGGATTCCAAATTATACTGCAGTACTCAATTTTACTGCGAACAAGCGAGATATAAAGGGTAACCAAACACTGCATATTGCGAAACTCATATGATATACGCATTAAAAAACCTAAATTCCGATAAGCGACATTAATCATTAAATTTATATGTGGATTGAATGTGAGTTTATAATCGAAAATAATACCAAGATCTTTTTTAGAAATGACTTTCTTGAGAGATACGCTTCCGAAGGCGTAATTAAAAATAATAATATTAGTAATCCTTGCAAAAGACATATAATCACATTTATCCAGATTGAAATATAATTTGTTTCTGGTCGACCACTCGAATATACTATTCAAATCGCGCTGTAAATCTATACAATCATTGATGCTTGATACAGTTTTGAATATTTTGAAATCGTCTGCAAATAGAAGACAGTCAGAATAAGAAATAACTTCGACTATATCATTAATGAACAATACAAAAAACAATGGACCAAGAATTGATCCTTGCGGCACTCCTGATGATGCTGAATACAGTGTTGATTTAAAACCATTTACAAAAACAAACTGAGATCTATTTAGGAGATATGAAGCAATCAGTTTTAATAAATTATCAGCGAATCCAAAATTATATAATTTGTTTAGCAATATTTTGTGTGATACTGTATCGAATGCTTTAGAAAAGTCGGTATAAATGCAATCGACTTGTTTCTTAGCCTTTAAAGCATCAGCTACATATTGAGAAAATTGTACCAAATTAGTAACAGTTGATCTACCAGGGACAAATCCGTGCTGGAATGAACTAATTACTTGTGAAGTTTGAGACTGAATATTTTTAAACAAAATATACTCAAAAATTTTTGCAAACGCACTTATGCAAGAGATAGGCCTGTAGTTACATATTTGAATTCGATCGCCTGATTTAAATATTGGGCAAATTTTGGCCAATTTCCATATATCTGGAAAAGTTTGAGTTTTTATACATAAATTGTAAAGATCACAAAGTGGTTGCGATAACAAAACAGCGCATCCCTTAACTATATAAATAGGTATAAAATCAGGACCAACGGACTTAGAATTATTTTGAGCTTTGATAGCTTCGGATACTTCAACACATGTAATATTGGATAAAAGAACATAGTTATTGGAAATTGAGTTGTCATTGTGAATTTCGGATTCATCATTTTCATTATCTGCCGTGAATACACTTTCAAAAAAATTAGCAAAACCATCGGCTACTTGATTACCACCAACAAACGAAATATTATCATTGAACATAGTAGTCGGAATCTTACTGTTTGATTTTTTGCTGTTAACAAAGGACCAAAAATCACTTGCATCATTTTTGGCAATATTCGACTCTATATTGTTTATATAGTTTTTATACAACGAAGTACTTAATTTTTTGCTGTATGCTCTCAGTTCTTTATATTTTTTATGATAAAGCGAGAGATTAGTATCTCTATAAAGTTTTCTATTGCGTTCTTTGTCTTTAAGTGCTAATATGAGTTCTTTATTGAACCAAGTAGGATACTTTGATTTTCTACGTTGAATTTTTGGAATACATATGTCGAAAATATCATAAATTGAATCATTAAATTTACCTACTGCTAATTCAACATTATTGCAAGTAGTTAACCAATTCCAATCCACTTCAGAAAGTAAATTATAAAGAAGAATAAAATTTCCACGTTTAAACTGATAATAATATTCAGGATTACAACAGTGATTGAAGTTTGTTTTACTCGCTGATTCAAAATCAATGAGTAATGAAGGATGATGAATATCTTCATGCGTTAACGGTTCGATGCATTTATGAACTGAGCTTTTGAAATTAGCCAAAACTACATCCAACATTCGACAATTTTTGTTAAGTACCGTATTAAGTTGATTCATATTTAACAAGTTTACACAGTTTATGAAATTTAGAACATTTGAATCATATACCAGATCATTATTATAAATTTTACTAAGATTGGTCAAATTAAAGTCACCTACAATCAATACATTTGCATCATATAAAAATGGTAGAGTAGAAAGTAGATCAAATAAATGTTCATACATGCTAAATGAAGCATCTGGTGGAATATAAACCGCAATAAAATAATAAATTGATGTGCAGATTGTTAATTTTACGCACAATAATTCAATGTTTGGATTACTGCAAAATATGTCGAACCTAGACGGATTTAAAGATGACTTCGCAGCCAGTAGAACACCACCACCGCACTTCTTGCCGGTAGCCACTGGATCACGGTCACTTCGAAACACAAGAAAACGACAGTCAAACAACTCCGAATCAGCCACATTGTCCTTCAACCACGTTTCAGTGAATATGTAGACGTCATAGTTTGTGATTGGTATGTTTTGATAAATTTCAACTAGTTTAGTATTAACACCTCGCACATTTTGATAATAAACAGAAATTGGCTGTAAAGATGAACTGTTACTATTCAGTTTTTTGCTTGAACTAAGCGTGGAACACCTTTCATGTATTTGATAATATAATTTTTACCATTGCTGTTGAGTTTAAGAAGTTCTTCACGGAGAAGAGCATAATGATCTCGTTGACGCGGAGTTTTATCGCTAGTTATTTTGATATTTTTAAAATTCATATTATTTTTACGCATGAATCCGTCCTCAAATGTACAAACTTCTGCGTTTCCAGCGAGTTATCAGCGTTTTTTCTGGGTCTCATTGAGAGATATTTGACTCTGTAAATCTGCTCAAAAGCAAGATTTGGCTCCAAAAGTGCGTTATATGGCAGAATCCAGCACCAAATACATTATATTTCGCGTTTTAAGAGTGCAATTTGCAGTTCTACAAACTTTGGAATAAGTCGGAATCACGCTTCTCCGCGCAGATTTTCACAATCAAAAAGTTCATATTCCCATTCAAGACCTCATAATATGTATGAATCTATCGACAAAAACATCATATTTCGTGTTTTCAGAGCGCTATCTGCATTATATGAAGATTGAAATAAGTCAAAATTACCACATTCTGAGCAGTTTCAGAGTATCGCGAATCACATAAATCTATCCAATACAACATAATACGCATGAATCCGTCTTCAAATGCACAAAATTATGCGTTTCCAGCGAGTTATTACAGTTTTTTCCGAGTCTCGTTGAGAAATTTTTGACTCCGTAAATCTGTTTAGAAGCAAGATTT
>CAXDIG010000102.1:114434-233558 GCA_963989225.1 Dromius quadrimaculatus
CCGCGCAGATTTTCACGATCGAAGAGTTCATATTCCTATTCAGGACCTCATAATATGTATGAATCTATCGACAAAAACATCATATTTTGTATTTTCAGAGCGCTATCTGCAGTTACATGAAGATTGGAATAAGTCAAAATTACCACATTCTGAGCAGTTTCAAAGTATCGCAAATTACATAAATCTATCTAATACAACATAATACGCATGAATCCGTCCTCAAATGTACAAACTTCTGCGTTTCCAGCGAGTTATCAGCGTTTTTTCTGGGTCTCATTGAGAGATATTTGACTCTGTAAATCTGCTCAAAAGCAAGATTTGGCTCCAAAAGTGCGTTATATGGCAGAATCCAGCACCAAATACATTATATTTCGCGTTTTAAGAGTGCAATTTGCAGTTCTACAAACTTTGGAATAAGTCTAAGTCACGCTTCTCCGCGCAGATTTTCACAATCAAAAAGTTCATATTCCTATTCAGGACCTCATAATATGTATGAATCTATCGACAAAAAACATCATATTTCGTGTTTTCAGAGCGCTATCTGCAGTTATATGAAGATTGAAATAAGTCAAAATTGCTACTTTCTGAGCAGTTTCAAAGTATCGCAAATTAAATAGATCCATCCAATACAACATAATACGCATGAATCCGTTCTCAGATGCACAGAATTTTGCGTTTCCAGCGAGTTATCAGTGTTTTTTCTGAGTCTCATCGAGAAATTTTTGACTCTGTATATCTGCTCAGAAGCAAGATTTTGCTTCAAAAGTGGGTCATATGGTAGAATCTAGCACCAAATACATCATATTCCATGTTTTTAGAGTGCTATTTGCAGTTTTACAAACTTTGGAATAAGTCGAAATCACGCTTTTCCGCGCAAATTCTCACTATCAAGAAGTTCATATTCCTATTCAGGACCTCATGATATGTAGGAATCTATCGACAAAAACATCATATTTCGTGTTTTCAGAGCGCCATCTGCAGTTAGATGAAGTTTGAAATAAGTCGAAATTACCACATTCCGAGCAGTTTCAAAGTATCGCAAATCACATAAATCTATCCAATACAACATAATACGCATGGGTTCGTCCTCATATGCACATAATTTCGCGTTTCCAGCGAGTTATCAGCGTTTTTTCTGAGTCTTATTTAGAAATTCTTGACTCTGTAAGTCGGCTTAGAAGCAAGATTTTTGCTTCAAAAGTGCGTTATATGGCAGAATCTAGCACCAAATACTTCATATTTCGTGTTTTCAGAGCGCCATCTGCAGTTAGATGAAGTTTGAAATAAGTCGAAATTACCACATTCCGAGCAGTTCCAAAGTATCGCAAATCACATAAATCTATCTAATACAACATAATACGCATGAATCCGTCCTCAAATGTACAAACTTCTGCGTTTCCAGCGAGTTATCAGCGTTTTTTCTGGGTCTCATTGAGAAATATTTGACTCTGTAAATCTGCTCAAAAGCAAGATTTGGCTCCAAAAGTGCGTTATATAGCAGAATCCAGCACCAAATACATTATATCTCGCGTTTCAAGAGTGCAATTTGCAGTTCTACAAACTTTGGAATGAGTCGAAGTCACGCTCCTCCGCGCAGATTTTCAAAATCAAAAAGTTCATATTCCTATTCAGGACCTCATAATATGTATGAATCTATCGACAAAAACATCATATTTCGTGTTTTCAGAGCGCTATCTGCAGTTATATGAAGATTGAAATAAGTCAAAATTGCTACTTTCTTAGCAGTTTCAAGTATCGCAAATGAAATAGATCTATCCAACACAACATAATACGCATGAATCCGTTCTCAGATGCACAAAATTTTGCGTTTCCAGCGAGTTATCAGTGTTTTTTCTGAGTCTCATCGAGAAATTTTTGACTCTGTAAATCTGCTCAAAAGCAAGATTTTGCTTCAAAAGTGGGTATATGGTAGAATCTAGCACCAAATACATCATATTCTATGTTTTTAGAGTGCTATTTGCAGTTTTACAAACTTTGGAATAAGTCGAAATCACGCATTTCCGCGCAAATTCTCACTATCAAGAAGTTCATATTCCTATTCAGGACCTCATGATATGTATGAATCTATCGACAAAAACATCATATCTTGTGTTTTCAGAGCGCCATCTGCAGTTAGATGAAGTTTGAAATAAGTCGAAATTACCACATTCCGAGCAGTTTCAAAGTATCGCAAATCACATAAATCTATCCAATACAACATAATACGCATGGATTCGTCCTCATATGCACATAATTTCGCGTTTCCAGCGAGTTATCAGCGTTTTTTCTGAGTCTCATTTAGAAATTCTTGACTCTGTAAGTCGGCTCAGAAGCAAGATTTTTCTTCAAAAATGCGTTATATGGCAGAATCTAGCATCGAATACTTCATATTTCGTCTTTTTAAAGTGCTATTTGCAGTTTAACAAACTCCGGAATAAGTCGAAATCACGCTTTTCCGCGCAGATTTTCACAATCAAAAAGTTCATATTCCTATTCAGGACCTCATAATATATATGAATCTTTCGACAAAAACATCATATTTCGTGTTTTCAGAGCGCTATCTGCAGTTAGATGAAGTTTGAAATAAGTCAAAATTACCACATTCTAAGCAGTTTCAAAGTATTTCAAATCACATACATCTATCAAATACAACATAATACGCATGAATCCGTCCTCAAATGCACAAAATTTTTGCGTTTTTAGCGGGTTTTCAGCGTTTTTTCTGAGTCTCATTGAGAAATTTTTGACTCTGTAAATCTGCTCAGAAGCAAGATTTTGCTCCAAAAGTGCGTTATATGGCAAAATCTAGCACCAAATACATCATATTTCGTGTTTTTAGAGTGCTATTCGCAGTTTTACAAACTTCGGAATAAGTCGAAATCTCGCTTCTTCGCGCAGATTTTCACAATCAAAAAGTTTATATTCCCATTCAGGACCTCATAATATGTATGAATCGATCGACAAAAACATCATATTTCGTGTTTTTAGAGCGCTATCTGCAGATGGATGAAGTTTGAAATAAGTCAAAATTACCACATTCTAAGCAGTTTCAAAGTATTGCAAATCACATAAATCTATCCAATACAACATAATACGCATGAAACCGTCCTCAAATGCACAAAATTTTGCGTTTCCAGCGAGTTATCAGCGTTTTTTCTGAATCTCGTTGAGAAATTTTTGACTCTGTAAATCTGCTCAGAAGCAAGATTTTACTTCAAAAGTGCGTTATATGGCAGAATCTAGCACCAAGTACATCATATTTCGTGTTTTTAGAGTATTATTTGCAGTTTTACAAACTTGGGAATAAGTCGGAATCACGCTTTTCCGCGCAGATTTTTGCAATCAAAGAGTTCATATTTCTACTAAGGACTCCATAATATGTATGAGTCTATCGACAAAAACATCATATTTCGTGTTTTCAGAGCGCTATCTGCAGTTAGATGAAGTTTGAAATAAGTCAAAATTACCACATTCCGAGCAGATTCAAAGTATCGCAAATCACATTAATCTATCCAATACAACATAATACGCATGGGTCCGTCCTCAAATGCACAAAATTTGCGTTTCCAGCGAGTTATCAGCGTTGTTTCTGAGTCTCGTTGAGAAATTTTTGACTCTGTAAATATGCTCAGAAGCAAGATTTTGCTTCAAAAGTGCGTTATATGGCAGAATCTAGCACCAAATACATCATATTCCATGTTTTTAGAGTGCTATTTGCAGTTTTACAAACTTTGGAATAAGTCGAAATCACGCTTTTCCGCGCAGATTTCCACAATCAAAGAGTTCATATTCCTATTCAGGACCTCATAATATGTATGAATCTATCGACAAAAACATCATATTTCGTGTTTTCAGAGCGCTATCTGCAGTTATATTAAGTTTGAAATAAGTCAAAATTACCACATTCTGAGCAGTTCCAAAGTATCGCAAATTACATAAATCTATCCAATACAACATAATACGCATGAATCCGTCCTCAAATTCACAAAATTTTGCGTTTCCAGCGAGTTATCAGCGTTTTTCCTGAGTCTCATTGAGAAATTTTTGACTCTGTAAATCTGCTTAGAAGCAAGATTTTGCTTCAAAAGAGCGTTATATGGCAGAATCTAGCATCAAATACATCGTATTTCGTGTTTTTGGAGTGCTACTTGCAGTTTTACGAGCTTTGGAATAAGTCGAAATCACGCTTTGCCGCGCAGATTTATACATTCAAAAAGTTCATATTCCTATTCGGGACCTCATAATATGCATGAATCTATCGACAAAAACATCATATTTCGTGTTTTCAGAGCGCTATCTGCAGTTATATGAAGTTTGAAATAAGTCAAAATTACCACATTGTGAGCAGTTTCAAAGTATCGCAAATCACATAAATCTATCCAATACAACATAATACGCATGAATCCGTCCCCAAATGCACAAAATTATGCGTTTCCAGCGAGTTATCAGCGTTTTTTGTGAGTCTCGTTGAGAAATTTTTGACTCTGTAAATCTGCTTAGAAGCAAGATTTTGCTTTAAAAGTGCGTTATATGGCAGAATCTAGCACCAAATACATCATATTTCATGTTTTTAGAGTGCTACTTGCAGTTTTACAAACTTTGGAATAAGTCGAAATCACGCTTTTCCGCGCAGATTTTCACGATCACGAAGCTCATATTCCTATTCAAAACCTCATAATATGTATGAATCTATCGACAAAAACATCATATTTCGTGTTTTCAGAGCGCTATCTGCAGTTATATGAAGTTTGAAATAAGTCAAAATTACCACATTGTGAGCAGTTTCAAAGTATCGCAAATCACATAAATCTATCCAATACAACATGATACGCATGAATCCGTCCTCAAATGCACCAAATTTTGCGTTTCCAGCGAGTTATCAGCGTTTTTTCTGTGTCTCGTTGAGAAAATTTTGACTCTGTAAATCTGCTCGGAAGCACGATTTTGCTTCAAAAGTGCGTTATATGGCAGAATCTAGCACCAAATACATCATATTTCTTGTTTTCAGAGTGCTACTTGCAGTTTTACAAACTTTGGAATAAGTCGTAATTACGCTTTTCCGCGCAGATTTTCACAATCAAAAACAACATATTCCTATTCAGGAGCTCATGATATGTATGGATCTATCGACAAAAACATCATATCTCGTGTTTTCAGAGCGCTATCTGCAGTAATATGAAGTTTGAAATAAGTCGAAATTACCATTCTCTGAGCAGTTTCAAAGTATCGCAAATCACATAAAATCTATCCAATACAACATAATAAACATGAATCTGTTCTCAAATGCAGGAAAATTTTGCGTTTTCCAGCGAGTTATCAGCGTTTTCTGAGTCTCGTTGAGAAATTTTGACTCTGTGAATCTGCTCAGATGCAGAATTTCGCTTCAAAAGTGCGTTATATGGCAGAATCTAGCACCAAATACATCATATTTCGTGTTTTAGAGTGCTATTTGCAGTTTTACAAACTTTGGAATAACTCGAAATCACGCTTCTCCGCGCACATTTTCACGATCAAAAAGTTCACATTCTCATTCAGGACCTCATAATATGTATGAATCTATCGACAAAAACATCATATTTCGTGTTTTTAGAGCGCTATCTGCAGTTATATGAAGTTTGAAATAAGTCAAAATTACCCTATTCTGAGCAATTTCAAAGTATCGCAAATCACATAAATCTATCCAATACAACATAATACGCATGAATTTGTCCTCAAATGCACAAAATTTTGCGATTCCGGCAAGTTATCAGCGTTTCTCCTGAGTCTCGTTGAGAAATTTTTGACTCTGTAAATCTGCTCAAAAGCAAGATTTTGCTTCAAAAGTGCGTTATATGGCAGAATCTAGCACCAAATATATTATATTTTGTGGTTTAAGAGTGCTATTTGCAGTTTTACAAACTTCGGAATAAGTCGAAATCACGCTTTTCCGCGCAGATTTTCACAATCAAAAAGATCATATTCCCATAAAGGACCTTATAATATGTATGAATCTATGGACAAAAACATCATATTTCGTGTTTTCAGAGCGCTATCTGCAGTTATATGAAGTTTGAAATGAGTCGGAATTACCACATTCTGAGCAGTTTCAAAGTATCGCAAATCACATAGATCTATCCAATACAACATAATACGCATGAATCCGTCCTCAAATGCACAGAATTCTGCGTTTCCAGCGAGTTATCAGCGTTTTTTTCTGAGTCTCGTTGAGAAATTTTTGACTCTGTAAATCTGCTCAGAAGCAAGATTTTGCTTCAAAAGTGCGTTATATGGCAGAATCTAGCACCAAATACATCATATTTCGTGTTTTTAGAGTGCTACTTGCAGTTTTACATACTTTGGAATAAGTCAAAATCACGCTCTTCCGCGCAGATTTTCACTTTCAAAGAGTCCATATTCCTATTCAGGACCTCATGATATGTATGAATCTATCGACAAAAACATAATATTCGTGTTTTCAGAGCGCTATCTGCAGTTATATGAAGTTTGAAATAAGTAAAAATTACCACATTCTGAGCAGTTTCAAAGTATCGCAAATTACATAAATCTATCCAATACAACATAATACGCATGAATCCGTCCTCAAATGCACAGAATTCTGCGTTTCCACCGAGTTATCAGCGTTTCTTCTGAGTCTCGTTGAGAAATTTTTGACTCTGTAAATCTGCTCAGAAGTAAGATTTTGCTTCAAAAGTGCGTTATATGGCAGAATCTAGCACCAAATACATCATATTCCGTGTTTTTAGAGTGCTATTTGCAGTTTTACAAAACCATGGAATAAGTCGAAATCTCGCTTTTCCGAGCAGATTCTCACAATCAAAAAGTTCATATTCCTATTCAGGACCTCATATTATGTATGAATCTATTGACAAAAACATCATATCTCGTGTTTTCAGAGCTCTATCTGCAGTTATATGGAGTTTGAATTAAGTCAAAATTACCACATTCCGAGCAGTTTCAAAGTATCGCAAATCACATAAATCTATCCAATACAACATAATACGCATGAATCCGTCCCCAAATGCACAAAATTATGCGTTTCCAGCGAGTTATCAGCGTTTTTTCTGAGTCTCGTTGAGAAATTTCTGACTTTGTTAATCTGCTCAGAAGCAAGATTTTGCTTCAAAAGTGCGTTATATAGCAGAATCTAGCACCAAATACATCATATTTCGTGTTTTTAGAGTGCTATTTGCAGTTTTACAAACTTTGGAATAAGTCGAAATTACGCTTTTCCGCGCAGATTTTCACAATCAAAAAGATCATATTCCCATAAAGGACCTTATAATATGTATGAATCTATCGACAAAAACATCATATTCCGTGTTTCAGAGCGCTATCTACAGTTATATGGAGTTTGAAATAAGTCAAAATTACCAAATTCTGAGCAGTTTCAATGTATCGCAAATCACATAAATCTATCATATACAACATGATACGCATGAATCCGTCCTCAAATGCACAAAATTTTGCGTTTTCAGCTAGTCGTCAGCTTTTTTTCTGAGTCTCGTTGAGGAATTTTTGACTCTGTCAATCTGCTCTGAAGCAAGATTTTGCTTTATAAGTGCGTTATACGGCAGAATCTAGCACCAAATACATCATATTCCGTGTTTTTAGAGTGCTATTTGCAGTTTTACAAACTTTGGAATGAGTTGAAATCACGCCTTTCCGCGCAGATTTTCACAATCAAAAAGTTCATATTCCTATTCAGGACCTCATATTATGTATGAATCTATCGACAAAAACATCATATCTCGTGTTTTCAGAGCGCTATCTGCAGTTATATGAAGTTTGAAATAAGTCAAAATTACCACATTCTAAGCAGTTTCAAAGTATTGCAAATCACATACATCTATCCAATACAACATAATACGCATGAAACCGTCCTCAAATGCACAAAATTCTGCGTTTCCAGCGAGTTATCAGCGTTTTTTCTGAGTCTCGTTGAGAAATTTTTGACTCTGTAAATCTGCTCAGAAGCAAGATTTTGCTTCAAAAGTGCGTTGTATGGCAGAATATAGCACCAAATACATCATATTTCGTGTTTTAAGAGTGCTATTTGCAGTTTTACAAACTTTGGAATAAGTCGAAATCACGCATTTCCGCGCAGATTTCCACAATCAACAAGTTCATATTCCCATTCAGGATCTCATAATACGTATGAAACTATCGACAAAAACATCATATTTCGTGTTTTCTGAGCGCTATCTGCAGTTATATGAAGTTTGGAAATAGGTCAAAATTACCACATTCTGAGCAGTTTCAAAGTATCGCAAATCACATGAATCTATCCAATTACAACATAATACGCATGAATCCATCCTCAAATGCACAAAATTATGCGTTTCCAGCAAATTATCAGCGTTTTTTCAAAGTCTCGTTGAGAAATTTTTGACTCTGTTAATTTGCTCACGTGCAAGATTTTGCTTCAAAAGTGCGTTATACGGCAGAATCTAGTACCAAATACATCATATTTCGTGTTTTTAGAGTGCTATTTGCAGTTTTACAAACTTTGGAAGAAGTCGAAATCACGCTTTTCCGCGCAGATTTTCACAATCAAAAAGTTCATATTCCTATTCAGGACCTCATATTATATATGAATCTATAGACAAAAACATCATATCTCGTGTTTTCAGAGCGCTATCTGCAGTTATATGAAGTTTGAGATAAGTCAAAATTACCACATTCCGAGCAGTTTCAAAGTATCGCAAATCACATAAATTTATCCAATACAACATAATACGCATGAATCCGTCCTCAAATGCACTAAATTATGCGTTTCTAGCAGATTATCAGCGTTTTTTCAGAGTCTCGTTGAGAAATTTTTGACTCTGTTAATCTGCTCAGAAGCAAGACTTTGCTTTAAAAGTGCGTTGTATGGCAGAATATAGCACCAAATACATCATATTTCGTGTTTTAAGAGTGCTATTTGCAGTTTTACAAACTTTGGAATAAGTCGAAATCACGCTTTCCCGCGCGGATTTACACGATCAAAAAGTTCAAATCCCTATTCAGGACCTCATAACATGTATGAATCTATCGACAAAAACATCATATTTCGTGTTTTCAAAGCGCTATGTGCAGTCATATGAAGTTTGTAATAAGTCGGAATTACCACATTCTGAGCAGTTTTCAAACTATCGCAAATCACATTAATCTATCCAATCCAACATAATCCTCATGAATCCGTCCTCAAATGCACAAAATTTTGCGTTTCCAGCGAGTTATAAGCGTTTCTTCTAAGTCCCGTTGAGAAATTTTTGACTCTGTAAATCTGCTCAGAAGTTAGATTTTGCTTCAAAAGTGCGTTATATGGCAGAATCTAGCACCAAATACATCATATTTCGTGTTTTTAGAGTGCTATTCGCAGTTGCTCAAACTATGGGATAAGTCGAAATCTCGCTTTTCCGCGCAGATTTTCACAATCCAAAATTCCATATTCCTATTCAGGACCTCATATTATGTATGAATCTATCGACAAAAACATCATATTCCGTGTTTTCAGAGCGCTATCTGCAGTTATATGAAGTTTGGAAATAAGTCAAAATTACCACATTCTGAGCAGTTTCAAAGTATCGCAAATCACATAAATCTATCCAATACAACATAATATGCATGAATCCGTCCTCAAATGCACAAAATTTTGCGTTTCCAGCAAGTTATCAGCGTTTTTTCTGAGTCTTGTTGAGAAATTTTTGACTCTGTTAATCTGCTCAGAAGCAAGATTTTGCTTCAAAAGTGCGTTATACGGCAGAATCCAGTACCAAATACATCATATTTCGTGTTTTTAGAGTGCTATTTGCAGTTTTACAAACTTTGGAAGAAGTCGAAATCACGCTTTTCCGCGCAGATTTTCACAATCAAAAAGTTCATATTCCTATTCGGGCTCTCATATTATATATAAATCTATCGACAAAAACATCATATCTCGTGTTTTCGGAGCGCTATCTGCAGTTATATGAAGTTTGAGATAAGTCAAAATTACCACATTCCGAGCAGTTTCAAAGTATCGCAAATCACATAAATTTATCCAATACAACATAATACGCATGAATCCGTCCTCAAATGCACAAAATTATGCGTTTCCAGCAAGTTATCAGCGTTTTTTCTGAGTCTCGGTAAGAAATTTTTGACTCTGTAAATCTGCTCAGAAGTAAGATTTCGCTTCAAAAGTGCGTTATATGACAGAATCTAGCACCAAATACATCATATTTCGTGTTTTTAGAGTGCTATTTGCAGTTTTAAAAACTTTGAAACAAGTCGAGATCACGCTTTTCGGGCTGATTTTCACAATCAAAAAGTTCATATTCCTATTCAGGACCTCATAATATGTATGAATCTATCGACAACAACATCATATTCCGTGTTTTCAGAGCGCCATCTGCAGTTATATGAAGTTTGAAATAAGTCAAAATTACCAAATTCTGAGCAGTTTCAATGTATCGCAAATCACATAAATTTATCCAATACAACATAATACGCATGAATCCGTCCTCAAATGCACAAAATTTTGCGTTTCTAGCGAGTTATCAGCTTCTTTTTCTGAGTCTCGTTGAGAAATTTTTGACTCTGTTAATCTGCTCAGAAGCAAGATTTTGCTTCAAAAGTGCGTGCTACGGCAGAATCTAGCCCCAAATACATCATATTTCGTGTTTTTAGAGTGCTATTTGCAGTTTTACAAACTTTGGAATAAGTCGAAATCACGCTTTTCCACGCAGATATTCACAATCAAAAATTCCATATTCCTATTCAGGACCTCATATTATGTATAAATCTATCGACAAAAACATCATATCTCGTGTTTTCTGAGCGCTATAAGCAGTTATATGAAGTTTGAAATAAGTCAAAATTACCACATTCCGAGCAGTTTCAAAGTATCGCAAATCACATAAATCCATCCAATACAACATAATACGCATGAATCCGTCCACAAATGCAAAAAATTATGCGTTCCCAGCGAGTTATCAGCGTTTTTTCTGAGTCTCGTTAAGAAATTTTTGACTCTGTAAATCTGCTCAGAAGCAAGATTTTGCTTCAAAAGTGCGTTATATGGCAGAATCTAGCACCAAATACATCATAGTTCGTGTTCTTAGAGTGCTATTTGCAGTTTTTACAAACTTTGGAATAAGTCGAAATAACGCTTTTCCGCGCAGATTTTCACAATCAAAAAGTTCATATTCCTATTCAGGACTTCATAATATGTATAAATCTATCGACAAAAACATCATATTTCGTGTTTTCAAAGCGCTATCTGCAGTTATATGAAGTTTGAAATAAGTCAAAATTACCTAATTCTGAGCAGTTTCAAAGTATCGCGAATCACATAAATCTATCCAATACAACATAATACGCATGAATTCGTCCTCGAATGCACAAAATTTTGCGTTTCCAGCGAGTTATCAGCTTTTTTTCTGAGTCTCGTTGAGAAATTTTTGACTCTGTTAATCTGCTCAGAAGCAAGATATTGCTTTAAAAGTGCGTTATACGGCAGAATCTAGCACCAAATACATCATATTTCGTGTTTTTAGAGTGCTATTTGCAGTTCTACAAACTTTGGAATAAATCGAAATCACGCTTTTTCGCGCAGATTTTCACAATCAAAAAGTTCATATTCCTATTCAGGACCTCATAATATGTATAAATCTAGCGACAAAAACATCATATTTCGTGTTTTCAGAGCGCTATCTGCAGTTATATGAAGTTTGAAATAACTCAAAATTACCACATTCTGACCAGTTTCAAAGTATCGCAAATCACATAAATCTATCCAATACAACATAATACGCATAAATCTGTCCTCAAATGCAAAAATTTTGCGTTTCCAGCGAGTTATCAGCGTTTTTCCTGAGTTTCGTTGAGTAATTTTTGACTCTGTAAATCTGCTCAGAAGCAGGATTTAGCTTCAAAAGTGCGTTATATGGCAGAATCTATCACCAAATACATCATATTTCGTGATTTTAGAGTGCTATTTGCTGTTTTACAAACTTTGGAATAAGTCAAAAATCACGCTTTTCCGCGCAGATTTTCACAATCAAAAAGTTCATATTCCCATTCAGGACCTCATAATATGTATGAATCTATCGACAAAAACATCATATTTCGTGTTTTTAGAGCCCTATCTGCAGTTATATGGAGTTTGAAATAAGTCAAAATTACCAAATTCTGAGCAGTTTTGAAGTATCGCAAATCACATAAATTTATCCAATACAACATAATACGCATGAATCCGTCCTCAAATGCACATAATTTTGCGTTTCGAGCGAGTTCTCAGCGTTTTTTCGCAGTCTCGTTGAGGAATTTTTGACTCTGTAAATCTGCTTAGAAGCCAGATTTTGCTTCAAAAGTGCGCTATATGGCAGAATCTAGCACCAAATACATCATATTTCGTATTTTTAGAGTGCTATTTGCAGTTTTACGAACTTTGGAATAAGTCGAAATCACGCTCTTCCGCGCAGATTTTCACAATCAAAAAGTTCATATTCCTATTCAGGACCTCATAATATGTATGAATCTATCGACAAAAACATCATATTCCGTGTTTTCAGAGCGCTATCTGCAGTTATATGAAGTTTGGAAATAAGTCAAAATTACCACATTCTGAGCAGTTTCAAAGTATCGCAAATCACATAAATCTATCCAATACAACATAATATGCATGAATCCGTCCTCAAATGCACAAAATTTTGCGTTTCCAGCAAGTTATCAGCGTTTTTTCTGAGTCTTGTTGAGAAATTTTTGACTCTGTTAATCTGCTCAGAAGCAAGATTTTGCTTCAAAAGTGCGTTATACGGCAGAATCCAGTACCAAATACATCATATTTCGTGTTTTTAGAGTGCTATTTGCAGTTTTACAAACTTTGGAAGAAGTCGAAATCACGCTTTTCCGCGCAGATTTTCACAATCAAAAAGTTCATATTCCTATTCGGGCTCTCATATTATATATAAATCTATCGACAAAAACATCATATCTCGTGTTTTCGGAGCGCTATCTGCAGTTATATGAAGTTTGAGATAAGTCAAAATTACCACATTCCGAGCAGTTTCAAAGTATCGCAAATCACATAAATTTATCCAATACAACATAATACGCATGAATCCGTCCTCAAATGCACAAAATTATGCGTTTCCAGCAAGTTATCAGCGTTTTTTCTGAGTCTCGGTAAGAAATTTTTGACTCTGTAAATCTGCTCAGAAGTAAGATTTCGCTTCAAAAGTGCGTTATATGACAGAATCTAGCACCAAATACATCATATTTCGTGTTTTTAGAGTGCTATTTGCAGTTTAAAAACTTTGAAACAAGTCGAGATCACGCTTTTCGGGCTGATTTTCACAATCAAAAAGTTCATATTCCTATTCAGGACCTCATAATATGTATGAATCTATCGACAAAAACATCATATTCCGTGTTTTCAGAGCGCCATCTGCAGTTATATGAAGTTTGAAATAAGTCAAAATTACCAAATTCTGAGCAGTTTCAATGTATCGCAAATCACATAAATTTATCCAATACAACATAATACGCATGAATCCGTCCTCAAATGCACAAAATTTTGCGTTTCTAGCGAGTTATCAGCTTCTTTTTCTGAGTCTCGTTGAGAAATTTTTGACTCTGTTAATCTGCTCAGAAGCAAGATTTTGCTTCAAAAGTGCGTGCTACGGCAGAATCTAGCCCCAAATACATCATATATCGTGTTTTTAGAGTGCTATTTGCAGTTTTACAAACTTTGGAATAAGTCGAAATCACGCTTTTCCACGCAGATATTCACAATCAAAAATTCCATATTCCTATTCAGGACCTCATATTATGTATAAATCTATCGACAAAAACATCATATCTCGTGTTTTCTGAGCGCTATAAGCAGTTATATGAAGTTTGAAATAAGTCAAAATTACCACATTCCGAGCAGTTTCAAAGTATCGCAAATCACATAAATCCATCCAATACAACATAATACGCATGAATCCGTCCACAATGCAAAAATTATGCGTTCCCAGCGAGTTATCAGCGTTTTTTCTGAGTCTCGTTAAGAAATTTTTGACTCTGTAAATCTGCTCAGAAGCAAGATTTTGCTTCAAAAGTGCGTTATATGGCAGAATCTAGCACCAAATACATCATAGTTCGTGTTCTTAGAGTGCTATTTGCAGTTTTACAAACTTTGGAATAAGTCGAAATAACGCTTTTCCGCGCAGATTTTCACAATCAAAAAGTTCATATTCCTATTCAGGACTTCATAATATGTATAAATCTATCGACAAAAACATCATATTTCGTGTTTTCAAAGCGCTATCTGCAGTTATATGAAGTTTGAAATAAGTCAAAATTACCTAATTCTGAGCAGTTTCAAAGTATCGCGAATCACATAAATCTATCCAATACAACATAATACGCATGAATTCGTCCTCGAATGCACAAAATTTTGCGTTTCCAGCGAGTTATCAGCTTTTTTTCTGAGTCTCGTTGAGAAATTTTTGACTCTGTTAATCTGCTCAGAAGCAAGATATTGCTTTAAAAGTGCGTTATACGGCAGAATCTAGCACCAAATACATCATATTTCGTGTTTTTAGAGTGCTATTTGCAGTTCTACAAACTTTGGAATAAATCGAAATCACGCTTTTTCGCGCAGATTTTCACAATCAAAAAGTTCATATTCCTATTCAGGACCTCATAATATGTATAAATCTAGCGACAAAAACATCATATTTCGTGTTTTCAGAGCGCTATCTGCAGTTATATGAAGTTTGAAATAACTCAAAATTACCACATTCTGACCAGTTTCAAAGTATCGCAAATCACATAAATCTATCCAATACAACATAATACGCATAAATCTGTCCTCAAATGCAAAAATTTTGCGTTTCCAGCGAGTTATCAGCGTTTTTCCTGAGTTTCGTTGAGTAATTTTTGACTCTGTAAATCTGCTCAGAAGCAGGATTTAGCTTCAAAAGTGCGTTATATGGCAGAATCTATCACCAAATACATCATATTTCGTGATTTTAGAGTGCTATTTGCTGTTTTACAAACTTTGGAATAAGTCAAAATCACGCTTTTCCGCGCAGATTTTCACAATCAAAAAGTTCATATTCCCATTCAGGACCTCATAATATGTATGAATCTATCGACAAAAACATCATATTTCGTGTTTTTAGAGCCCTATCTGCAGTTATATGGAGTTTGAAATAAGTCAAAATTACCAAATTCTGAGCAGTTTTGAAGTATCGCAAATCACATAAATTTATCCAATACAACATAATACGCATGAATCCGTCCTCAAATGCACAAAATTTTGCGTTTCGAGCGAGTTCTCAGCGTTTTTTCGCAGTCTCGTTGAGGAATTTTTGACTCTGTAAATCTGCTTAGAAGCCAGATATTGCTTCAAAAGTGCGCTATATGGCAGAATCTAGCACCAAATACATCATATTTCGTATTTTTAGAGTGCTATTTGCAGTTTTACGAACTTTGGAATAAGTCGAAATCACGCTCTTCCGCGCAGATTTTCACAATCAAAAAGTTCATATTCCTATTCAGGACCTCATAATATGTATGAATCTATCGACAAAAACATCATATTTCATGTTTTTAGAGCGCTATCTGCAGTTATATGAAGTTTGAAATAAGTCAAAATTACCAAATTCTGAGCAGTTTTTGGGAGTATCGCAAATCACATAAATTTATCCAATACAACATAATACGCATGAATCCGTCCTCAAATGCACAAAAATTTTGCGTTTCCAGCGAGTTATCAGCGTTTTTTCTGAGTCTCGTTGAGAAATTTTTGACTCTGTAAATCTGCTCAGAGCAAGACTTTGCTTCAAAAATGCGTTATATGGCAGAATCTAGCACCAAATACATCATATATCGTGTTTTTAGAGTGCTATTTGTAGTTCTACAAACTTTGGAATAATTCGGATTCACGCTTTTCCGCGCAGATTTTCACAATCAAAAAGTTCATATTCCTATTGAGGATCTTATAATATGTATGAATCTGTCGACAAAAACATCATATTCCGTGTTTTCAGAGCGCTATCTGCAGTTATATGAAGTTTGAAATAAGTCAAAATTACCACATTCTGAGCAGTTTTAAAGTATCGCAAATCACATAAATCTATCCAATACGACATAATACGCATGAATCCGTCCTCAAACGCACAAAATTTTGCGTTTCCAGCGAGTTATCAGCGTTTTTCCTCAGTCTCGTTGAGAAATTTTTGACTCTGTAAGTCTGTTTAGAAGTAAGATTTTGCTCCAAAAGTGCGTTATATGACAGAATCTAGAACCAAATACATCATATATCGTGTTTTTAGAGTGCTATTTGCAGTTTTACAGACTTTGGAATAAGTCGAAATCACGCTTTTCCGCGCAGATTTTCACAATCAAAAAGTTCATATTCCTATTCAGGACCTCATAATATATATGAATCTATCGACAGAAACATCATATCTCGTGTTTTCAGAGCGCTATCTGCAGTTATATGAAGTTTGAAATAAGTCAAAATTACCACATTCTGAGCAGATTCAAAGTATCGCAAATCACATAAATCTATCCAATACGACATAATACGCATGAATTCGACCTCAAACGCACAAAATTCTGCGTTTCCAGCGAGGTATCAGCGTTTTTTCAGTCTCGTTGAGAAATTTTTGACTCTGTAAATCTGCTCAGAAGTAAGATTTTGCTCCAAAAGTGCGTTATATGGCAGAATCTAGCACCAAATACATTATATATCGTGTTTTTAGAGTGCTATTTGCAGTTTTACAGACTTTGGGATTAGTCGAAATCACGCTTTTCCGCGCAGATTTTCACAATCAAAAAGTTCATATTCACATTCAGGACCTCATAATATGTATGCATCTATCGACAAAAACATCATATTTCGTGTTTTCAGAGCGCTATCTGCAGTTATATGAAGTTTGAAATAAGTCAAAATTACCACATTCTGAGCAGTTTCAAAGTATCGCAAAACAAATAAATCTATACAATACGACATAATACGCATGAATTCGTCCTCAAACGCACAAAATTTTGCGTTTCCAGCAAGTTTACAGCGTTTTTTCTGAGTCTCGTTGAGAAATTTTCAACTCTGTAAATCTTTTCAGAAGCAAGATACTGCTTCAAAAGTGTGTTATATGGCAGAACCTAGCACCAAATACATCATATTTTGTGTTTTTGAAGTGCTATTTGCAGTTTCACAAACTTTAGAATAAGTCGAAATCACGCTTTTCCGCGCCGATTTTCACAATCAAAAAGTTCATATTCCTATCCAGGACCTCATAATATGTATGAATCTATCGACAAAAACATCATATTTCGTGTTTTCAGAGCGCTATCTGCAGTTATATGAAGTTTGAAATACGTCAAAATTACCACATTCTGAGCAGTTTCAAAGTATCGCATATCTCATGAATCTATCCAATACGACATAATACGCATGAACTCGTCCCCAAACGCACAAAATTTTGCGTTTCCAGCGAGTTATCAGCGTTTCTTCTGAGTCTCGTTGAGGAATTTTTGACTCTGTAAATCAGCTCGGAAGCAAGATTCTGCTTCAAAAGTGTGTTATATGGCAGAATCTAGCACCAAATACATTATCTCGTGTTTTTGAAGTGCTATTTGCAGTTTTACAAACTTTGGAATAAGTCGAAATCACGCTTTGCCGCGCAGATTTTCACAATCAAAAAGTTCATATTCCTATTCAGGACCTCATAATATGTATGAATCTATCGACAAAAACATCATATATCGTGTTTCCAGAGCGCTATCTGCAGTTATATGAAGTTTGAAATAAGTCAAAATTACCACATACTGAGCAGTTTCAAAGTATCGCAAATCACATAAATCTATCCAATACAACATAAAACGCATGAATCCGTTCTCAAATGCACAAAATTTTGAGTTTCCAGCGAATTATCAGCGTTTTTCTGAGTCCCGTTGAGACCTTTTTGACTCTGTAAATCTGCTTAGAAGCAAGATTTTGCTTCAAAAGTGCGTTATATGGCAAAATCTAGCACCAAATACATCATATTTCGTGTTTTTGAAGTGCTATTTGCAGTTTTACAAACTTTGGAATAAGTCGAAATCACGCTTTTCCGCGCAGATTTTCACAATCAAAAAGTTCATATTCCCATTCAGGACCTCATAATATGTATGAATCTATCGACAAAAACATCATATTTCGTGTTTTCAGAGCGCTATCTGCAGTTATATGAAGTTTAAATAAGTCAAAATTACAACATTCTGAGCAGTTTCAAAGTATCGCAAATCACATAAATCTATCCAATACAACATGATACGCATGAATCCGTCCTCAGATGTACAAAATTTTGCGTTTCCAGCGAGTTTTCAGCGTTTTTTCGGAGTCTCATTGAGAAATTGTTGACTCTGTAAATCTGCTTAGAAGCAAGATTTTGCTCCAAAAGTGCGTTGTATGGCAGAATCTGGCACCAAATACATCATATTTCATGTTTTTAGAGTGCTATTCGCAGTTTTACAAACTTTGGAATGAGTCGGAATCACGCTCTTCCGCGCAGATTTTCACAATCAAAAAGTTCATATTCCTATTCAGGACCTCATAATATGTATGAATCTATCAACAATAACATCATATTTCGTGTTTTCAGAGCGCTATCTGCATTTATATGAAGTTTGAAATAAGTCAAAATTACCACATTCTGAGAAGTTTCAAAGAATCGCAAATCACATAAATCTATCCAATACAACATAATACGCATGAATCCGTCCTCAAATGCACAAAATTTTGCGTTTCCAGCGAGTTATCAGCGTTTTATCTGAGTCTCGTTGATAAATTTTTGACTATGTAAATCTGCTCAGAAGCGAGATTTTGCTTCAAAAGTGCGTGGTTCGGCAGAATCTAGCACCTAATACATCATATTTCGTGTTTTCAGAGTGCTATTTGCAGTTTTACAAGCTTTGGAATAAGTCGAAATCACGCTTTTCCGCGCAGATTTTCACAATCAAAAAGTTCATACTCCCATTCAGGACCTCATATTATGTATGAATCTATCGACAAAAACATCATATCTCGTGTTTTCAGAGCGCTATCTGCAGTTATATGAAGTTTGAAATAAGTCAAAATCACCACATTCTGAGCAGTTTCAAAGTATCGCAAATCACATAAATCCATCCAATACAACATAATACCCATGAATCCGTCCTCAAATGCACAAAATTTTGCGTTCCCAGCAAGAAATCAGCGTTTTTCTAAGTCTCGTTTAGAAATTTTTGACTCTGAAAATCTGCTCAGAAGCAAGATTTAGCTCCAAAAGTGCGTTATATGGCAGAATCTAGCACCAAATACATCATATATCGTGATTTTAAAGTGCTATTTGCAGTTTTACAAACTTTGGAATATGTTGAAATCACGCTTTTCCGCGCAGATTTTCACAATCAAAAAGTTCATATTCCTATTCAGGACCTCATAATATGTATGAATCTATCGACAAAAACATCATATTTTGTGTTCTTAGAGCGCTATCTGCAGTTAAATGAAGTTTGAAATAAGTCAAAATTACCACATTCTGAGCAGTTCCAAAGTATCGCAAATCACATAAATCTATCCGATACAACATGATACGCATGAATCCGTCCTCAGATGTACAAAATTTTGCGTTTCCAGCGAGTTTTCAGCGTTTTTTCGGAGTCTCGTTGAGAAATTGTTGACTCTGTAAATCTGCTTAGAAGCCAGATTTTGCTCCAAAAGTGCGTTGTATGGCAGAATCTGGCACCAAATACATCATATTTCGTGTTTTTAGAGTGCTATTTGCAGTTTTACAAACTTTGGAATAAGTCGAAATCACGCTTTTTCCGCGCAGATTTCCACAATCAAAAAGTTCATATTCCTATTCAGTACCTCATAATATGTATGAATCTATCGACAGAAACATCATATTCCGTGTTTTTAGAGTGCTATTTGAAGTTTTACAAACACTGGAATAAGTCGATATCACGATTTTCCGCACAGATTTTCACAATAAAAAAATTCATATTTCTATTCAGGACCTCATAGTATGTATGAATCCATCAACAAAAACATCATATTTTGTGTTTTCAGAGCGCTATCTGCAGTTATATGAAGTTTGAAATAAGTCAAATTTACCACATTCTGAGCAGTTTCAAAATATCGCAAATCACATAAATCTATCCAATACAACATAATACGCATGGATCCGTCCTCAGATGCACGAAATTTAGCGTTTCCAGCGAGTTATCAACGTTCCTTCTGAGACTCGTTGAGAAATTTGTGACTCTGTAAATCTGCTCAGAAGCAGGATTTTGCTTCAAAAGTGAGTTATATGGCAGAATCTAGCAACAAATACATCATATTTCGTGTTTTTAGAGTGCTATTTGCAGTTTTACAAACTTTGGAATAAGTCGAAATCACGCTTTTCCGCGCAATTTTCACGATCAAAAAAATCATATTCCTATTCAGGACCTCATAATATGTATGAATCTATCGACAAAAACATCATATTTCGTGTTTTCGGAGCACTATCTGCAGTTATATGAAGTTTGAAATAAGTCAAAACTACCACATTCTGAGCAGTTTCAAAGTATCGCAAATCACATAAATCTATCCAATACAACATAATAGGCATAAAACCGTCCTCAAATGCACAAAATTTTGCGTTTCCAGCGAGTTATTAGCGTTTTTCTGAGTCTCGTTGAGAAATTATTGACTCTGTGAATCTGCTTAGAAGCAAGATTTAGCTTCAAAAGTGCATTATATGGCAGAATCTAGCACCAAATACATCATATTTCGTGTTTTTAGAATGCTATCAGCAGTTTTGCAAACTTTGGAATAAGTCGAAATCACGCTTTTCCGCGCAGATTTTCACAATCAAAAAGTCCATATTCCTATTCAGGACCTCATAATATGTATGAATCTATCGACAAAAAACATCATATTTCGTGTTTTCAGAGCGCTATCTGCAGTTATATGAAGTTTGAAATTTGTCAAAATTACCACATTCTGAGCAGTTTCAAAGTATCGCAAATCACATAAATCTATCCAATACAACCTAATACGCATGGATCCGTCCTCAAATGCTCAAAATTTTGCATTTCCAGCGAGTTATCAGCGTTTTTCTGAGTCTCGTTGAGAAATTTTTGACACTGTAAATCTGCTCAGAAGCAAGATTTTGCTTCAAAAGTGCGTTATATGGCAGAATCTAGTTCCAAATACATCATATTTCGTGTTTTTAGAGTGCTATTTGCCGTTTTACAAACTTTGGAATAAGTAGAAATCACGCTTTTCAGCGCAGATTTTTACAATCAAAAAGTTCATATTCCTATCAAGGACCTCATAATATGTATAAATCTATCGCCAAAAACATCATATTTCGTGTTTTCAGAGCGCTATCTGCAGTTATATGAAGTTTGAAATAAGTCAAAATTACCACATTCTGAGCAGTTCCAAAGTATCGCAAATCACATAAATCTATCCAATACAACATGATACGCATGAATCCGTCCTCAGATGCACGAAATTTTGCGTTTCCAGCGAGTTATCAGCGTTTTTTCTGAGTCTCGTTGAGAAATTTTTGACTCTGTAAATCTGCTCAGGAGCAAGATTTTGCTTCAAAAGTGCGTTATATGGCAGAATCTAGCACCAAATACATCATATTTCGTGTTTTTAGAGTGCTATTTGCAGTTTTACAAACTTTGGAATAAGTCTAAATCACGCTTTTCCGCGCAGATTTTCACAATCAAAAAGTTCATATTCCTATTCAGGACCTCATACTATGTATGAATCTATCGAAAAAACATCATGTTTCGTGTTCTCAGAGCGCTATCTGCAGTTATATGAAGTTTGAATTAAGTCAAAATTACCACATTCTGAGCAGTTTCAAAGTATCGCAAATCACATAAATCTATCCAATACAACATAATACGCATAAATCCGTCCTCAAATGCACAAAATTCTGCGTTTCCAGCAAGTTATCAGCGTTTTTTCTGAGTCTCGTTGAGAAATTTTTGACTATGTAAATCTGCTCAGAAGCAAGATTTTGCTTCAAAAGTGCGTTATATGGCAGAATCTAGCACCAAATACATCATATTTCGTGTTTTTAGAGTGCTATTTGCAGTTTTACAAACTTTGGAATAAGTCGAAATCACGCTTTTCCGCGCAGATTTTCACAATCAAAAAGTTCATATTCCTATTCAGGACCTTATAATATGTATGAATCTTTCGACAAAAACATCATATTTCGTGTTTTCAAAGCGCTATCTGCAGTTATATGAAGTTTGAAATAAGTCAAAATTACCACATTCTGAGCAGTTTCAAAGTATCGCAAATCACATAAATCCATCCAATACAACATAATACGCATGAATCCGTCTTCAAATGCACAAAGTTTTGCGCTTCCAGCGAGTTATCAGCGTTTTTTCTGAGTCTTGTTTAGAAATTTTTAACTCTGTAAATCTGCTCAGAAGCAAGATTTTGCTTCAAAAGTGCGTTATATGGCAGAATCTAGCACCAAATGCATCATATTTCGTGATTTTAGAGTGCTATTTGCAGTTTTACAAACTTTATGATAAGTCGAAATCACGCTTTTCCGCGCAGATTTTCACAATCAAGAAGTTCATATTCCTATTCAGGATCTCATAATATGTATGAATCTATCGACAAAAACATCATATTTCGTGTTTTCAGAGCGCTATCTGCAGTTATATGAAGTTTGAAATAAGTCAAAATTACCACATTCTGAGCAGTTTCAAAGTATCGCGAATCACATAAATCTATCCAATACAACCTGACACGCAGAAATCCGTCCTCAAATGCACAAAATTTTGCGTTTCCAGCGAGTTATCAGCGTTTTTTCTGAGACTCGTTGAGAAATTTTTGACTCTGTAAATCTGCTCAGAAGAAAGATTTTGCTTCGAAAGTGCGTTATATGGCAGAATCTAGCACCAAATACATCATATTTCTCATTTCTAGAGTGCTATTCGCAGTTTCACAAACTTTGGAATAAGTCGAAATCACGCTTTTCCGCGCAGATTCTCACAATCAAAAAGTTCATATTCCTATTCAGGACCCCATAATATGTATGAATCTATCGACAAAAACATCATATTTCGTGTTTTCAGAGCGCTATATGCAGTTATATGAAGTTTGGAAATAAGTCAAAATTACAACATTCTGAGCAGTTTCAAAGTATCGCGAATCACTTAAATCTGTCCAATACAACATAATACGCATGAATTCGTCCTCAAATGCACAAAATTTTGCGTTTCCAGCGAGTTATCAGCGTTTTTTCTGAGTCTTGTTGAGAAATTTTTGACTCTGTAAATCTGCTCAGAAGCAGAATTTTGCTTCAAAATTGCGTTATATGGCAGAATCTAGCACCAAATACATCATATTTCGTGTTTTTAGAGTGCTATTTGCAGTTTTACAAACTTTGGAATAAGTCGAAATCACGCTCTTCCGCGCAGATTTTCACAATCAAAAAGTTCATATAACTATTCAGGACCTCATTATATGTATAAATCTATCGACAAAAACATCATATTCCGTGTTTTCGGAGCGCTATCTGCAGTTATATGAAGTTTGAAATAAGTTAAAATTACCACATTCTGAGCAGTTTCAAAGTATCGCAAATCACATAAATATATCCAATACAACATAATACGCATGAATCCGTCCTCAGATGCACGAAATTTAGCGTTTCCAGCGAGTTATCAACGTTCCTTCTGAGACTCGTTGAGAAATTTGTGACTCTGTAAATCTGCTCAGAAGCAGGATTTTGCTTCAAAAGTGCGTTATATGGCAGAATCTAGCAACAAATACATCATATTTCGTGTTCTTAGAGTGCTATTTGCAGTTCTACAAACTTTGGGATAGGTCGAAATCACGCTTTTCCGCGCAAATTTTCACGATCAAAAAGTTCATATTCCTATTCAGGACCTCATAATATGTATGAATCTATCGACAAAAACATCATATTTCGTGTTTTCGGAGCGCTATCTGCAGTCATATGAAATTTGAAATAAGTCAAAATTACCACATTCTGAGCAGTTTCAAAGTATCGCAAATCACATAAATCTATCCAATACAACATAATAGGCATAAAACCGTCCTCAAATGCACAAAATTTCGCGTTTCCAGCGAGTTATTAGCGTTTTTCTGAGTCTCGTTGAGAAATTATTGACTCTGTGAATCTGCTTAGAAGCAAGATTTAGCTTCAAAAGTGCATTATATGGCAAAATCTAGCACCAAATACATCATATTTCGTGTTTTTAGAGTGCTTTTAGCAGTTTTGCAAACTTTGGAATAAGTCGAAATCACGCTTTTCCGCGCAGATTTTCACAATCAAAACGTTCATATTCCTATTCAGGACCTCATAATATGTATGAATCTATCGACAAAAACATCATATTCCGTGTTCACAGAGCGCTATCTTCAGATATATGAAGTATGAAATAAGTCAAAATTACCACATTCTGAGCAGTTTCAAAGTATCGCAAATCACATAAATCTATCTAATACAACACAATACGCATGAATCCGTCTTCAAATGCACAAAGTTCTGCGCTTCCAGCGAGTTATCAGCGTTTATTCTGAGTCTCGTTTAGAAATTTTTAACTCTGTAAATCTGCTCAGAAGCAAGATTTTGCTTCAAAAGTGCGTTATATAGCAGAATCTAGCACCAAATACACCATATTTTGTGTTTTTAGAGTGCTATTTGCAGTTCTACAAACTTTGGAATAAGTCGAAATCACGCTTTCCCGCGCAGATTTTCACAATCAAAAAGTTCATATACCTATTCAGGACCTCATAATATGTATGAATCTATCGACAAAAACATCATATCTTGCGTTTTCAGAGCGCTATCTGCAGTTATATGAAGTATAAAATAAGTCAAAATTACCACATTCTAAGCAGTTTCAAAGTATCGCAAATCACATAAATCTATCCAATACAACACAATACGCATGAATCCGTCCTCAAATGCACAAATTTTGCGTTCCCAGCGAGTTATCAGCGTTTTTTCTGAGTCTTGTTGAGAAATTTTTGACTCTGTAAATTTGCTCAGGAGCATGATTCTGCTTCAAAAATGCGATATGTGGCAGAGACTAGCACCAAATACATCATATTTCGTGTTTTTAGAGTGCTATTTGCAGTTTTACAAACTTTGGAATAAGTCGAAATCAAGCTTTTCCGCGCAGATTTTCACAATCAAAAAGTTCATATTCCTATTCAGGACCTCATAATATGTATGAATCTATCGACAAAAACATCATATTTCGTGTTTTCAGAGCGCAATCTGCAGTTATATGAAGTTTGAAATAAGTCAAAATTACCACATTCTGAGCAGTTTCAAAGTACCGCAAATCACATGAATCTATCCAATACAACATAATACGCATGAACCCGTCCTCAGAAGCACAAAATTTTACGTTTCCAGCGAGTTATCAGCGGTCTTTCTGGGTCTCGTTGAGAAATTTTTGACTCTGTAAATCTGCTCAGAAGCAAGATTTTGCTTCAAAAGTGCGTTATATGGCAGAATCTAGCACCAAGTACATCATATTTTGTGTTTTAAGAGTGCTATTTGCAGTTTTACAAACTTTGGAATAAGTCGGAATCACGCTTTTCCGCTCAGATTTTCATAATAAAAAAGTTCATATTCCTATTCAGGACCTCATAATATGTATGAATCTATCGCCAAAAACATCATATTTAGTGTTTTCAGAGCGCTATCTGCAGTTATATGAAGTTTGAGATAAGTCAAAATTACCAAATTCTGAGCAGTTTCAAAATATCGCAAATCACATTAATCTATCCAATACAACATAATACGCATGGATCCGTCCTCGAATGCACAAAATTTTGCGTTTCCAGCGAGTTATCAGCGTTTTTCTGAGTCTCGTTGAGAAATTTTTTACTCTGTAAATCTGCTCAGAAGCTAGATTTTGCTTCAAAAGTGCGTTATATGGCAGAATCTAGCTCCAAATACATCATATTTCGTGTTTTTAGAGTGCTATTTGCCGTCTTACAAACTTTGGAATAAGACGAAATCACGCTTTTCAGCGCAGATTTTCACAATCAAAAAGTTCATATTCTCATTCAAAACCTCATAATATGTATGAATCTATCGACAAAACCATCATATTTCGTGTTTTCAGAGCGCTATCTGCAGTTATATGAAGTTTGAAATAAGTCAAAATTACCACATTCTGAGCAGTTTCAAAGTATCGCAAATCACATAAATCTATCCAATACAACATAATACGCATGAATCCGTCCTCAAATGCACAAAATTTTGCGTTTCCAGCGAGTTATCAGCGCTTTATCTGAGTCTCGTTGAGAAATTTTTGATTTTGTAAATCTGCTCAGAAGCAAGATTTTGCTTCAAAAGTGCGTTATATGGCAGAATCTAGCACCAAATACATCATATTTCGTGTTTTTACAGTGCTATTTGCAGTTTTACAAACTTTGGAATAAGTCGAAATCACGTTTTTCAACGCAGATTTTCACAATCAAAAAGTTCATATTCCTATCAAGGACCCCATAATATGTTCAAATCTATCGACAAAAACATCATATTTCGTGTTTTCAGAGCGCTATCTACAGTTATATGAAGTTTGAAATGAGTCAAAATTACCACATTCTGAGCAGTTCCAAAGTATCGCAAATCACATAAATCTATCCAATACAACATAATACGCATGAATCCGTCCTCAAATGCACAAAATTCTGCTTTTTCAGCGAGTCATCAGCGTTTTTTCTGTCTCGTTGAGAGTAGTGTAGTAAGGAGAGTTCTGGACCACTTTCCAAGATGGCGGCTGGTCTTGAACTCTCAGAGAGTTCTGGACCAATTGCAAAGATGGCGGCCTGGTCGGCGGTTACCAGATGACGTCAAAGTTTGCACGTGTGAATGAGTCATAAGTTCAGGTGGGCAATGACACGTGTCCGCTAGTAGCTCAGGAATGCACCTGATCAATTATTACACCTAAGGAGGCACGCGTCCAACTCGTGTCCGAGGATGTTTAACTCACATTAACCCCAAGTGCTCGTGTCTTAACACCTGCTAACTAGGAACGCGTCTTAAGTTCAATGCACGTGTCTCATTACCACCTGAAGATGAGTTATACCCAATATTAACCCCCAGTGACAACAGATGTGTAATTGTAACACCAGGGATATGTCTTAAGTTCACTGTTATTTTGTGCTAGGAGTGCAATGACTGAGGGTATGTTCAGGTGTGCAATATTGCTATTAGAATACAGCAGGGATGAGTCACATTAACATTTAGCTCTATTAGGTTTTATGTACTAGTTGAATTACAATAATTTTGTTCACACTTTGTGCTAATGATAAGCGTCTTGTCAAAAAACAATCTATGGTGAAATATTTTCTTTAAGGATGAAGATAGGGTAATATTAAGAGAAACAAGTTCTAATTGATACATTGCTTTTATTAGATCATTCATTATACATTAATAATCCTATAATAATAAATATAGAAATAGTCCTATTCAATACATTTTGAACAATTTTTCTTCAATGGATATATGTCTCCAGCTACATCCTGGTTCTGGTCGCCTTGGTCATGAGTGAAACAGCAACGGTACTTCTCAAACTCCTTGTTCTCTCGTCATTGCAATGGAAATCTGTACCGCAAATTTTCTATTTCATTTGCGGCATATATCATGACAAACTCCATTAGAAGATTCGCTATATCCTCATCTATCATGAAATTTGGAAATTGTTCATCATGAAATCTTTGGAAAGAATTGAATAGGTTGAATCGACTATTGAACCATTCTTTTATCATATGCACATTATGTGAAGCGCAATTATTTGTATGAGCTCCACAAAATTGTGCGCTTGTAGCAGATATTTTTTTTAAAGCAGGACAGCTCAATTCTTTAATGTTTACAATTTCTACCGAATCGTCGCTAAAAATATCTTCCAACCAGTGAACTTTCTCCAATCCTTTGACGTAAATTTTTTCTTTAGTTTTTCTCACTGGCCCAAGTATTTCTTGAATTTTATCATAAGGAATATCCCCTTCATTCCATTCCAAATTATGATAATGTTTACTAATCCAAAGGATATTCTTTTTGCTTTTATAATCCAATTTATTCCATAGAATCGGAGGTTTAAAAAGGTAAGTTTGCCTAGATTCATTGTTCATTCTCATGAGAGCCAATTCTTTGGGAATAAACTTTTTAATATAATTAATAAAAATTAAAAATCCTTGCAAGTCTAATATTGTCGCCATTTCTCTGGTCAAATACTGTCTGAGCTAAATTGATACGCAATAGTGACTTTTATACTAATACCCGCATTTGCAACTAATTAATTCTAACTAACCGACGTTGTTCTTATGGATCCAGCTATTATGTGTTTTGTCGAACCCAAGCCATTTCACAAATACCATATCATTTTTCATCTTCAAAATTTTTTCAACCAAATACATATTAGGGTACTTGGCCTTTTTCAATTCGTGCTCGCAAAATTCCCCTGATATAGCTTTTCCAGATTGGTCTTTGAGAATATACGTGATAGGGTTTGTCAATTGCACTACATCTACAGTAAATATTTCATTAGACCAATTAGGTGTATATCCCTTCACAAAAGATTCTCTATGTCTACTTATACCTACAGAGTCACCTACTTTGAGTTTCGCTACTCCAACAATTTTGATTTTGCTGTAAACCGTATCAAGGAGCAATTTCTTATTCTTCTCACTCACATTAATTGGCTTCATATTGATAGTTCTATGTTTCAAATTATTGTATTTTTCAGTTAACTTGGGCAGCAAATCTAACCATTTATATGCTCCTTGTAAGCTAAACTGTGTCCACATCATTGATTTTGAAGTGCGATCAACACGCTCAAAACAGAGGCCTTTTTTGTACTGTAAGTTGAGTAATGATTTATACTAAATTTTTTCATCAAATTTTCGAAATTTTTATTATAAAATTTTTTACCAAGGTCTGTTTGTAATTTTTTAGGAATGCGATTACTTTTAAGTAGAATATTTTTCATAGCTTGAGTGGTCTCTACCCCCGTTTTACTTTTAACAGGTCTTATCCACAAAAACTTCGAAAAAACATCAATCACAACCAAGATATATTTATACCCTTTATTAATTCTAGAATATGGGATCATTTCTACCAAATCTGCTTGGAATAGTCCATCTATGCCCTTGACAATTACTCTTCGTCTTAGAAAGTTGATACGAGCTGGTTTATGTATTTCCTCAACAATTCCACGCTTACTTGTCGACATAATGTACTGGAGTTTCAAATAATATCTCCAACTGTAAATCAGAGATTTTTTTTCCTACCGAAATCGGCTATATTTTTAATTTATCACCAACTGATATATTTTTATCAAGTATTATCGAAACTCACGTTGTATCGTTGATTCTATAATTTAAAAATGCCTGGGGGTTATTCACTCTGATTTGCAATATTTTTCCTGGAACTAATAAATTATAGTGAGATGAGTCAGGGCTATTTGAAATTTCATACGTATCATCTCTCAATTCCAACGATAGATTAATGAAAGTGAGTGATCTTAAATTTTTCATAACATTAAATATTTCAATCCTAGTGTTTTCTTTAAAACGTGAAATATCACTTTTAAGCTCGGGTTTGAGATCGTCATTTCTGATTTTGTTCGCAAGCAATTCCCTATTGAGGTTGGCTAACTTCTTATCGATATATCTCTTTGCTTTATGCTGCTCAATATGTGATCCGAACTTATCTAGAGTCATTGTTGAAATGACACTATTCTATAATTCCGGCTTCTTTTAACTCCTCAATTATAGACACGATCTCATTATTATGACTAGAATTTCCAGCGTCACGTGATGCTATCAATAAACGTAGCCGATCAACTAGTTCATTAATATTATCCTAGTAAACATACTCTACCCGTTTATTGTTAAAATTCTTGAGATAACCTTTACCAGATTTCACAGCTGATCTTTTTGGTATCGATGGAGTTCTTGATCTTTTTGGTATCGATGGAGTTCTTCTACGTGCTGCGATTGAGGGTGCAATAACATTTGTATATTTGTATGACTTTGAACTAGCTAATTGCTCAGAGTCACTATAATGGCGACGAGCTGCATTGGTTCTTTTCACAATATCAACGTAATTTTTACGCTCAGCGTCAGTGAATCTTATTGGGTGTTTCTTGAATAATAATTCATACAATCCAGGAGTCCCCTCATATCTTAGATCATTGATAATAGAATCTTTACCAGCAATATTTATCTCAGAGTCTCCTATTGAAAATTTTTCAGACTCTACGTCATGTCGGATACCATATTTAAAGTCGAGTTAATCTTTGTCATCAGTTAACATAGCTTCAATATAGCTTCTTGGTAAAGGATCATATTGATCCAAATATTCTCGAAATGAAGGCTCACGAGTTAAATTCAATATGTCCTCCTAAGTTAAATTTGGAAGACTTTCAGTGAACACTTCATCTTCACCTTCGTCATGCGTTTCTGCTACAACACTTGTTTCAAGGAATTCAGGACCACTTTTCTTTCTCTTTATTTCCTCTTCTTTCACAGCCTCTTCTTGCGGCTCACGTTTTATCTCCTGTTTGATATTTACTGTTAGTAGATTGCTCGCAATATTTTGCAATGATTTAATGATTGGTTTATACTGAGTTTGTAATTCAGCTTCTGTTTGCAAGGCACCAAGCTTGAGCTTTTTGAGCTTTTCTTTAACAATTCTCCTAGTTTTTATGATATCTCGCGTCAAATTTGGATCCATGATTAAACCAGACAAATGAACAGTGTTTGGATGATAGATATTATTAGAATAACCAGCTCAACAACGACGATAAAAACTGATGAATCCAAAAAATCCAGCTCCAACAGCTCTGTAAAACTAATGAACAGCTATTCGAATCACCCAGTTGAACTGATAAACAGCTTTTCCAGCAGCTCTGTAGTACCAATGAATAGCTTTCGAACAGTTCTGTTGAACTGATAAACAGCTCTGATCAACTGTTCTTATGATGTTCACCTCGTAACTGATTGTATTAGCAGAGATCTTTGCTATATATTATAAACTGATCGAATCCTTCCCGGTATCGCCCTCTATCGATATTACTGTCTTTGTCAATAACAAGAAAATCATATTTATCTTGCCAGCAAAAGGAACAAAGGTTCCTAAACTGTTCATACGTGCAATCGGTGTTTACATGATCAAGGTATACATGTCTCAAGTTTAAATCATCTTGTTTAAATAATATTATAAAATTAACATTATCACGTATAAGATGTTAAGGTATTCTGGTATAAGTCTGACATTAATAGAAACAGTCTACAGCTTTATGACGACCCATGCTAAAATATTCTTTTATTACATCTTGTTTGTCGCAAGCAACATCATCGAATATGAATACTGAATCACATTTCACATCATTAAGTCTTACAATTTCAGTATTATCATTGAATGCGTGGAAACCAATTCCTTTGATCGGTTCTAGTAACATTCTTAAGTATGTATATTTGGGTTGAAATAAGGATTTTGAATAAATGTAAACATTTGAAAAACATAATCCAATTTTATGCTCCAAGAGTGCAAGCATAACATTCGTCTTCCCACATGAACTCGGACCTGATATTATGCACCGAACTGTATTTGGCAATAATGTGCCATGACGTCGCTCTTCATTAACATCATTGAAATCATAATTTTTCACTTCAAGATTGCAATTCTGTTTTATAGCCTGCATGATGGTATGAATTGAAATCGTATCATAACACTAGCACAGTTCTTAACTGACTGTTGATCAGATTACACGTTTGCGCTTCAAATAGTCATGACGAGAAAATCTGGTAAAAGTCTATTATTTCGCGATATTGTAAGCCGAATAAGGAAATCTAAGAATACTGAACCAGACTTGAAAAAATCTACAAAAATCGCTTTACGACTAATCAAGAAAAAAAAATGAGAAGAAAATTAAATCTCCTCGAGTTATAGCAGCGCCCAATACTGGTGGATTCTTACCATTAATTCCAATTTTCGCTGGACTTAGTGCGCATGGAGCATTGGGAGGCGGAGCCGCTAGTATAGCTAAGGCGGTTAATGATGCACGAGCAGCAGCCGAACAATTGAAGGAATCTCAAAGACATAATGCTATGTTGGAGTCGATAGCAATGGGAAAAGGTTTATATTTGAAACCATACCGTGAAGGACTAGGTTTGTATCAGTCAAAGAACTACCAATAAAACTACCATCGCGCGCTTTGAGTAACATTGATCTTGAGAAATATGCTGAACAACTGAAAATTCCATTCTTTAGAGGTGTATTCATGTAGGATAAGTTACCAAAGAAAATAAACAGTAATGAATGTGCGATTATTAATCTAGATAAAAATGTTAGATCAGGAACACATTGGGTTGCCTATATTAAACGTAATAATTCAGTCGTATACTTTGACAGCTTTGGAAACTTGAAACCGCCAAAAGAACTAGTTGAATATTTTGGAAAACTCTGTACTATTTGTTATAATTATGACAGATATCAATCTTACGATAGTGTGAGATGTGGTTATTTATGTTTAACTTTTCTATATAAGCAAGCTTAGTGTTCAATCAACCGTCATGTCGTACACATTTACGTAGTTTGGAGATAATTCCATCATCAATTGAACATTCTATCCACCAATAATTCTTGACGATAAGTCAGAATATCTTCTTGGTCTAATAAGCTTTGAAGTTTTCAATGCTTTACCGAATATTGATAAGAAAAATAATAAATTTTACATAGATGGTAAGACAATTACAATACCGGAGGGATCATATGAGTTGGAAGATATAAATGAATATTCAAAAGAAAAAGTGAGTGTTGGTACAGAATTGAACATCGCCGCGAATAGTAATACTCTTGAATGTGAAATTGAGAGTAATCGGGAGATAAATTTCAACCCTACAGATACGCTTCGTGATATACTAGGCTTCAATCCACGTAAATTAGGAGCTAATACTCATCACGAATCCGACAATCCTGTATCAATTATCAAGGTGAACGCGATATGTATTGAGTGTAGCATCACCACAAACTCTTATTCAAATAACAACAACGTACATATTATTCACGAGTTTTTTCCGCGCGTCCCGCCAGGATTCAAAATAATAGAAATTCCAAATCAAATAATTTTTCTACCAATCAAAACACGTTATAAATTCTTAAAATAGTCGATCAAGATGGTGACTTAGTCAATTTGAGAGGTGAAGTCATCACGGTAAGACTTCATCTAAGAAAGCAAAATGGGGATTAAGTTCAACAATTCAGCTTATAGGCATATAAATATCCCACTCAATCATCATAGCGTCATTAATAGGACAGATTTCAAGCGACTCACACCTATCAATTCACGTTTTTTAAGATCGCTGGGATTCAACATTCGAACTGGATAAACGAAGAGTAAAAAAACGGATAAGAGCAATTGTTGTTTGGTTCGGAATACAATTTGAAAAATCAAAAAATTTCGTACTTTGCGTACATCAAAATGAATGGTAATATATTAAGTGTAGCTGAAAAAGCACTTTTTGATAACTCAATCACTCATGCTGAGAAACATACTCATCTACCTTACGCTGCAACAACTCTCAATAATAATGATGAGGTCCGTATTCCTATTCAACAAACTGATTTATACACTCTTCCTTGGAATGGTTTGTTATATCTTGAGGGTAAACTTCTAACTCATGATGATAAAGTGTCGAAAACAGCTAAATTGGTCAATAAGGCATTTGCATTTCTGTTTAGCGAAATTCGATATGAAATTGGTGGCGTAGTAATAGATAGAGTACGGAATCCCGGCTTAACTTCCACAATGAAAGCTTACACTTCGTACAATACAAATGAAAGTAAACGTCTGCAAAATGCGGGCTGGTCACCACTCGCTGATAATACAAAACAAATAGTTGATGAACATGGTAATTTCAACGTGTGTATTCCTCTAAACGTGCTTTTGGGTTTTTATGAGGATTTTAGAAAAATTGTCATACTCATACGAAGCAGTTCAGATATAAATGCCATTAAAAACAGTGTTGAAAATGAAAATATGAAAATTCAATTGAGTAAAGTACATTGGAAGATACCTCATATTTCTGTAGCTGATGCAAAGCGCTCAATGCTTTTGAAATATATGGAAAAAAGTGTCAATCTGGAGATGGCATTCCGTAGCTGGGAGTTATATGAATTTCCGATGCTGTTGAAAACTCAACGTCATTCTTGGCCAATAAAAACTAGCACGCAGTTGGAAACACCTCGTTTCATCATATTTGGTCTACAAACTGATCGCAAAAATAAACTTTATAAAGATATGAGTAAGTTTGATCATTGTCATTTAACTAATATTAAGCTATATTTGAATTCCGAAATATATCCATGTGACAATCTTAACTTGAACTTTAAGAACAATCAATGGGCAATGCTTTATGAAATGTACGCTCAGTTTCAACAGTCGTACTACGAACGGCCTAACGAGCCGATTTTTTCACCTAATGAATTCCTCAAAATAGCACCTTTGGTGATAATCGACTGTTCTCATCAAAGTGAGTTGTTAAAATCAGGAAATGTGGATATAAGATTGGAGCTTGAAACAAATGAAAATGTGCCTGATAATAAGCTGCTTATTGTTTAATAATACATGATAAGTTGATAAGTTATAATCCACTGACAAACATCGTCAGTAATATGTAATTCAGTTGTATCTTCTTTTAATGGAATAAATATTTTAAACCAATTCTTAGTTTCAATATTCCTTCTCTCATGTTCTCTAATTCATCTGATCAAATTTACTTTGGATTGAAAATCTAGATAATTTTTATTTAAATGTTCATAATCTGACTTAATTATTTCCAATGTAATGCGCATGCGCAATCAAAGTCTAGTTTAAACCTTAATCTTACAACATCATACAAGTTGTGTTTATTATGAATTAATCAAATTAAGGGAGTTTCTAATTTGGAATATGTGAATATTCCGAGGATCAAATACTGATCATATTTTATGGTCATTATACTTGCCCCACCTTCTTGTGCACATGCGCACAGCTGCAAGTTGAGGCATTTTAAATACTTGAGGCTATCATTATTGTGTTAGTTACGTGTTGTTCACTATGCGAAACATAACTGAAATAAGTACAAAAGCGTTGAAGACGCTTGTCGATGGAATGAAACTTTTGAAAACACAAGAAGAGTGTATTAATTGGCTAAAACATATTAATAAATTTATTCTATTGATTGAAAGAGCTATAAAAAACAATCATAAGAATAATGGAAACATATTTCAGTTAGAGTCAAATTTAGGATTATCTAAATTTTATCGTGAAAAATTAAAGCATATAAAACGTGGTCGTGTTTCTGGGTCTGGATTACGGAAGCAAGAGAGGAACTTGATTTGGCAAGATCTGGAATCATGTTCCGACTGTCGAATTCGCACTGGTATTATCATCAATCTAAAGTATAAAGATCCTAAATTATTTTTGAATTATTGTTTTCGTATATTCTCGAGGAAAATACAAGAAGCTTTAGAATCATCAGTCTTGGGAGTAAATCTTATTTTCAACTGTGATTTTATAATGCCTAAAACCAGAGCAGTTGAATTAAAATCATTCACTACAGCCAATACGATAATTAGTAAGTCAACAAATATTAATGAATGGTATCATGATAATGTTGATAAGATTTTGGCAAAACTATCCCAGTATAATGAACGTGGGTCTGGGTGGAGTCCATACGAAATATTACATTTAGAAGTGAATATCAATAAGTACATATATACCAATTTCGAGTGGTTCTTATCTCGATTTACCTTATGAAATCAAGAAAAAGCATGCTGTGGTGAATATCAGGAATAATGATGACTATTGCTTCATGTGGGCTGTAGTATCTGCACTGCACCCGGCAAATTATCATGTTGATCGCCCCTCATCCTATCCACACTTTAGTGAAATATTGAAATACGACAACATAACCTTCCCAATTGGGCTAAAAGATGTCCCCAAATTTGAGAAAATGAATAATTTGTCAATTAATATTTACACATTGGAGAAGAATGGTAGAAATATTCGAGTTGTGCCAGTATATTTTTCCACAACGGAAAATTATGAGTTTATAAATTTATTAATGATTCATTCTAATGATAATAATAGTTAGGAGATGGAAATTGACAGCGATATTATTGTAAACGTGAAAGCGGACACCACTTATCATTTTATGTGGATTAAAAATATGTCACATTCTCTAAGTAAGCAAGTGTCAAAACACTTTGGAAAACTTTTTTTCTGCTACAGATGTCTAAATCACTTTCAAAGTGAAAAGATACTTCAGAAACATATGATTGATTGTAAGTTGGTTTATAAATGTCGCATTGAATTACCTACAGAAGAAACTAAATACTTGAGATTCAAAAATTTTCATCACCAAGATGAAGTTCCATTCGTAGTTTATTCTGATATTGAGTCTCTATTGCACAAAAATAAGAACACTCATGATAATAGAGATAATTCGATCAAAACTCATAATCATATAGCCTGTAGTATAGCCTATTATTTCAAATGCTCATTTGATGATTCTCTATCTTATTCTAAATTACAGAGAGGTGAAAATTGTATTGAGTGGTTTATAAATGAACTTCAAGAAATAGCACGATTTGTTGATGAGAAATTTCAAAACCCTATGCCAATGAATATAACCGAAAGACAAGAATTGGAATATACTAATGCGAAAATTTGTTACATATGCGGTAGGGAAATTTTACCAACCGAGATCAAGGTTCATGATCATAATCACTTCACAGGAGATTTTAGAGGTTCTGCACACCAGTCCTGTAATCTGAATTTAAAAAAAAAACATACAGTACCAGAAGTGTTTCATAATCTAAGCAATTATGATGCTCATTTTATTATTGAACATATCGCTACAGGTTTTCCGGGGCATGTGTCACTTCTTCCAATAAACAAATAACGTTACATATCATTTACGAAATATGTTCAGAACACAAAGATTGATCTCAGATTTATTGATTCATTCCGTTTAATGTCCAGCAGTATTGATGAACTATCGTCATACTTACTGGATCATGAGAAGAAAATAACAAAGAAATTTTGCAAAAATGATATTCAGTTCAAATTACTTACTTGAAAAGGAGTTTATCCTTATGAATACTTCGATAAATGGAAAAGGTTTGAGGAGAGCTCTTTACCTGATCGTCAGCATTTCTATTGCTCTTTGAGAAGCGAACATGTAAGCGAGGAAGATTATCAACATGCGTTGAAAGTTTGGGATGTATTTGAATGTGAAACGTTGGGGCAGTACGCAGATTTATATTTAACTACTGATGTTCATTTGTTAGCAGACATTTTTGAAAATTTTCGTGAAAAATGTCTAGCAATATATAATCTGGATGCTTTACATTATTACACATCTCCAGGATTAGCATTCGATGCTATGCTGAAATACACAAATGTCACTCTTGAACTATTAACGGATGTGAATAAAGTCTTATTTATTGAGAAAGGAATACGGGGAGGATTGGTACAATGCACGAAGCGTTATGCTCAAGCCAACAATAAATTCATGAGAGAGCTATATGATGCAAAAATTGATGAATCATATCTCATGTATTTTGATATCAACAATTTATATGGAGCAGCGATGAGTAAATATTTACCATACGGAGAATTTAGTTGGGTGGATGAGACTGAATTTTATAGTATCGATTTAGGGAATACTGATGAAAATTCAGAAATTGGATTCATTTTTAAAGTGGATTTGGGATATCCATCATCTTTACAAACACTGCATAGAGATCTGCCTCTTGCACCAGAAAATTTCATACCACCAACATCTAAACAATCTAAATTAGTAGCAAATTTATATGATAAAAAAAATTATGTGATACATTATCAAAACTTAAAACAATATCTAGAACTAGTAATGCAAATAACACGAATTCATCGGATTTTGAAATTCAAACAAAGTTCTTGGCTCAAAAGTTATATTGAATTAAATACTGAATTATGGAGAAAATCTGAAAACCTGTTTGAAAAAAATTATTTCGAGCTTATGATCAATGCTATTTTTGGTAAAACAATGGAAAACGTTAGGAAACATAGAACTGTTAGATTAGTTACTCAATGGGGAGGGAGACATGGTGCGAAATCATTGATAGCAAAACCAAATTTTCACAGCTGTACAATATTAGATAAGAATATCGTATTAGTAGAGATGTGTGAGCAATTTGTTCTATTGAATAAACCTATCTATGTGGGCTCCTCTATTTTAGATATTTCAAAGACATTTGTCTACGATTTTCATTACGGTTACATAAAAAATAATTTTGGTGTGGATGCTCAACTTTGCTACACGGATACAGATAGTTTAATCTATTTTTCAAGAATATTGATATTTATGAGATTATCAAACGTGATATCCACAAATTTTATACTTCTGACTATCCTCCAGATAATTCATATGGCATACCCTTAGCCAATAAGAAGGTTATTGGATTGATGAAAGATGAGAACAATGGTAAAATAATGACACATTTTATTGGACTCAGGGCTAAACTCTACGCCTTCAAAACTTTAATCAACGATAAGCTTGAAGAAAGTATGAAGGCTAAAGGTATCACGAAAGCTACGATGAAGTCTATTCGCTATGATGATTATTATAACTGTCTCTTTAATAATGAATCTGTATCAAGAACACAAATGTTGATTACTTCCAAACATCACAATGTACAAACAGTCAAACAGAATAAACTAGCTTTAAGTGCACATGATGATAAGCGAATTGTCAATTATATTTTCACAGATACTTACCTCCATGGCTACAACTTTGCTGAGAACACTCACAGGATATGTTGATATATAATATGTGAATATATATGTATTTATAGATAATAAAAATGGAGATTCATTGAATATATATATAGTTTTTTTTATTCAATTTCAATTCAATTACATGAAAGTCTTTCAATGCTCAATTTTGATTTAAAATAAAATAATATATAAAAGCTTTTCAACTCACATGACTACTTACATAAAATACGAGCACACACTCAACTGAACAATGTTTTAAAATGTTCTTCAACCGCTACACAAAGTTTACAATTACAGAAAAATAGATCTAAATTTTCTAGCATCTCCTTCTTAGGCTCGCGATGTAATTTTGACGTTGTTGCTGTTGCTGTTGTCAAAGCGTCTGTAGATCGGACTGCGTTGGTTGATGTTGGTGCTGTTACCATTGTTGTTGCTGTTGTTGTTGTTGTTATCGCTGCTGTTGCTGTTGTTGTTGCTGTTATCGCTGCTGTTGCTGTTGTTGTTGCTGTTATCGTTGTTGCCGTTACTTGCATTGTTGTTGGTGTGATTATTGTTGATATACTTGATGATGATGTTGCTTGTGGATTTGGAACTGAATCAGTCTCCATTTCAACTAATATATTATCAAAATTTCTATCACTGCTCGATACTAACCAAGAAAGATCTTGGTTCAACCAATACTCAGCGTTTATTAGATCAAAGTCCATTTTAGTGTAATAATAATACAAACTGAAGAGTAACATGTAAAATGAGCCCTTATATACTGCTATAATTTTTTTCTTATCCACAACCTATTGCTTCAATCTATTGATTGCAAGGAATTTAACCCTCATAGTTTTCACATTAATTTAGATTCGATTGTTTTTAAATAGACTACCTCATTCGCTGTTCGTTATGTTCATAACATTCGTATTGGTTAGGAAAAGGTAAGGATACTTTGTAATGAAATAGTCACACAATATTTTAATACATTTTATTATTCATATTATACCAATACAATAAATGCATATCTGACTGACTATATCTCATTTTTCTAATCTTATCTCCTAATACAGGTGTAGTAATAGGAGAATAATAAGAATATAACTTGAAATTGAATCTTTCATGATTTCTTGCGAATTGCTCCCACTTTCCACATCTGGCTATGCGGTAGGCATACCCCCACTTTACTAGGAGATGAACTTGTGGTTTTTTGTTGGAACGAACTCTTCTTGTTGACGACGTCAATTTTGATATTTTTAATTCGGTTGGTAAAACAATATATTTCTATATCCAGTTTTAGAATTTCCAAGTTTTTCAAATATGAAGTCAGTCTTTGGTTGTATTTCTGACTTCTTTCCATTCTTATATAGAAAATTTCTATTTATCCACAAATTCTATGTTGACAATGTTCCCCGACTTTGTCTCTTGAAACAATGAGAAGTTTGCCAGAAGAGGCTTTATTATTCAACTCAACAATGTCTGTTTCTTCTAAATGATTAAATCGTTGTCCCAAGTAAATTCGATGATCCAAAAGTTACAGAACTACTCGTTCATCATAAGTTGTAGCAATTCGGTAAAGTTTTAAAATTTTATATTTTTTACCAATTTCAAGAGATGTGAGTGGTAAAGTTTCTTTTACTTTTGCAACTTTGTTGATTTTTTGTTAAAGACTCATGATGCAATTATTTGAGTTTCTGAATATTTTCTACTGGAGATAGAACAAAACTAATCACCAAATCTAACTATTTCTATATACTTATAGGATATCCCCCACTATAGAATTCACTGTGATTCTTACATATAATGAGACTAGATTATTAATAAAAGTGTTCCAGTTCAGTGCCATCAACTTGAAAGAGGTCAATGTTAATGTGACTCATCCCCAGCTGCATTCTAACAGCAATATTGCACACCTGAACATACCCTCAGTCATTGCCCTCCTAGCACAGAAGTACAGTGAACTTAAGACACATTCCTGGTGTTACAATTACACATCTGTTGTCACTTGGGGTTAATATTGGGTATGACTCATCTTCAGGTGGTAATGAGACACGTGCATTGAACTTAAGACGCGTTCCTAGTTAGCAGGTGTTGAGACACGAGCACTTGTGGTTTATGCGGATTAAACATCCTTGGACACGTGTTGGACGCGTGCCTCCTCAGGTGCATTCCTGAGATATTAGCGGGCACGTGTCATTGCCCACCTGAACTCATGACTCATTCACACGCGCAGACTATGACGTCATCTAGTAACCGCCGACCAGGCCGCCATCTTTAGAATTGGACTAGAACTCTCTAAGAGTTCAAGACCAGCCGCCATCTTGGAAAGTGGTCCAGAACTCTCCCTACTACACTACTGTTGAGAAATTTTTGACTCTGTAAATCTGCTCAGAAGCAAGGTTTTGCTTCAAAATTGCGTTATATGGCAGAATCTAGCACCAAATACATCATATTTCGTGTTTTTAGAGAGCTATTTGCAGTTTTACAAACTTTGGAATAAGTCGAAATCACGCTTTTCCGCGCAGATTTTCACAATCAAAAAGCTCATATTCCTATTCAGGACCTCATAATATGTATGAATCCATCGACAAAAACATCATATTCCGTGTTTTCAGAGCGCTATCTGCAGTTATATGAAGTTTGAAATAAGTCAAAATTACCACATTCTGAGCAGTTCCAAAGTATCGCAAATCACATAATTCCATCCAATACAACATAATACGCATGAATCCGTCCTCGAATGCACAAAATTTTGCGTTTCCAGCGAGTTATCAGCGTTTTTCTAAGTCTCGTTCAGAAATTTTTGACTCTGTAAATCTGCTCAGACGCAAGATTTTGCTTCAAAAGTGCGTTATATGGCAGAATCTAGTACCAAATACATCATATTTCGTGTTCTTAGAGTGCTACTTGCAGTTTTACAAACTTTGGGATAAGTCGAAATCACGCTTTTCCGCGCAGATTTTCACAATCAAAAAGTTCATATTTCTCTTCAGGACCTCATAATATGTATGAAACTATCGACAAAAACATCATTTTTCGTGTTTTCAGAGCGCTATCTGCAGTTATATGGAGTTTGAAATAAGTCAAAATTACCACATGCTGAGCAGTTTCAAAGTATCGCAAATCACATAAATCTATCCAATACAACATAATACGCATGAATCCGTCCTCAGACGCACAAAATTTTGCGTTTCCAGCGAGTTATCAGCGTTTTTTCTGAGTCTCGTTTAAAATTTTTGACTCTGTAAATCTGCTCAGAAGCAAGATTTTGCTTCAAAAGTGCGTTATATGGCAGAATCTAGCACCAAATACATCATATTTTGTGTTTTTAGAGTGCCATTTGCAGTTTTACAAACTTTGGAATTAGTCGAAATCACGCTTTTCCGCGCAGATTTTCACAATCAGAAAGTTCATATAACTATTCAGGACCTCATAATATGTATGAATCTATCGACAAAAACATCATATTCCGAGTTTTCAGAGCGCTATCTGCAGTGATATTAAGTTTGGAAATAAGTCCAAATCACCACATTCTGAGCAGTTTCAAAGTATCGCAAATCACATAAATCTATCCAATACAACATAATACGCATGTATCTGTCCTCAGATGTACGAAATTCAGCGTTTCCAGCGAGTTGTCAACGTTTTTTCTGAGACTCGTTGAGAAATTTTTGACCCTGTAAATCTGCTCAGAAGGGAGATTTTGCTTCAAAAGTGCGTTATATGGCAGAATCTAGCACCAAATACATCGTATTTCGTGTTTTTAGAGTGCTATTTGCAGTTTCACAAACTTTGGAATAAATCGAAATCACGATTTTCCGCGCGGATTTTCACAATCGAAAAGTTCATATTCCTATTCAGGACCTCATAATATGTATGTATCTATCGACAAAAACATCATGTTTCGTGTTTTCAGAGCGCTATCTGCATTTATATGAAGTTTGAAATAATTCAAAATAACCACATTCTGAGCAATTTCAAAGTATCGCAAATTACATAAATCTATTCAATACAACATAATACGCATGAATCCGTACTCAAATGCACAAAATTTTGCGTTTCCAGCGAGTTATCAGCGTTTTTTCTGAGTCTCGTTGAGAAATTTTTACTCTGTAAATCTGCTCAGAAGCAAGATTTAGCTCCAAAAGTGCGTTATATGGCAGAATCTTGCACCAAATACATCATATTCCGTGTTTTTAGATTGCTATTTGCAGTTTTACAAACTTTGGAATAAGTCGAAATCACGCTTCTCCGCGCAGATTTTCGAAATCAAAAAGTTCATATTCCTATTTAGGATCTCATAATATGTATGAATCTATCGACAAAAACATCATATTTCGTGTTTTCAGAGCGCTATCTGCAGTTATATGGAGTTTGAAATAAGTCAAAATTACCACATTCTGAGCAGTTTCAAAGTATCGCAAATCACATAAATCCATCCAATACAACATAATACGCATGAATCCGTACTCAAATGCACAAAATTCCGCGTTTCCAGCGAGTTATCAGCGTTTTTCTAAGTCTCGTTTAGAAATTTTTGACTCTGTAAATCTGCTCAGAAGCAAGATTTTGCTTCAAAAGTGCATTATATGGCAGAATCTAGTACCAAATACATCATATTTCGTGTTTTTAGAGTGCTATTTGTAGTTTTACAAACTTTGGGATAGGTCGAAATCACGCTTTTCCGCGCAGATTTTCACAATCAAAAAGTTCATATTCCTCTTCAGGACCTCATAATATGTATGAATCTATCGACAAAAACATCATATTTCGTGTTTTCAGAGCGCTATATGCAGTTATATGAAGTTTGGAAATAAGTCAAAATTACCACATTCTGAGCAGATTCAAAGTATCGCAAATCCCATAAATATATCCAATACAACATAATACGCATGAACTTGTCCTCAGATGCACGAAATTTAACGTTTCCAGCGAGTTATCAACGTTTTTTCTGAGACTTGTTGAGAAATTTTTGACTTTCTAAATCTGCTCAGAAGGAGGATTTTGCTCTAAAAGTGCGTTATATGGCAGAATCCAGCACCAAATACATCATATTTTCTGTTTTTAAAGTGCTATTTGCGGTTTCACAAACTTTGGAATGAGTCGAAATCACGCTTTTCCGCACAGATTTTCACAATCAAAAAGTTCATATTCCCATTCAGGACCTCATAATATGTATGAATCTATCGACTAAAACATCATATTTCGTGTTTTCAGAGCGCTATCTGCAGTTTTATGAAGTTTGAAATAAAGCAAAAGTACCACATTCTGAGCAGTTTCAAACTATCGCAAATCACATAAATCTATCCAATACAACATAATACGCATGAATCCTCCTCAAATGCACAAATTTTGCATTTCCAGAGTTATCAGCGTTTTTCTGAGTCTCGTTGAGAAATTTTAGACTCTGTAAATCTGCTCAGAAGCAAGATTTTGCTTCAAAAGTGCGTTATATGGCAGAATCTAGCACCAAATACATCATATTCCGTGTTTTTAGAGTGCTATTTGCAGTTTTACACACTTTGGAAAAAGTCGAAATCACGCTTTCCCGCGCAGATTTTCACAATCAAAAAGTTCATATTTCTATTCGGGACCTCATAATATGTATGAATCAATCGACAAAAACATCATATTTAGTGTTTTCAGAGCGCTATCTGCAGTTATATGAAGTTTGAAATAAGTCAAAATTACCACATTCTGAGCAGTTTCAAAGTATCGCAAATAACATAAATCTAACCAATACAACATAATACGCATGAATCCGTCCTCAAATGCACAAAATTTTGCGTTTCCAGCGAGTTATCAGCTTTATTTCTGACTCTCGTTGAGAAAATTTTGACTCTGTAAATCTGCTCAGAAGCAATATTTTGCTTCAAAAGTGCGTTATATGGCAGAATCTAGCACCAAATACATCATATTTCGTGTTTTTAGAGTGCTATTTGCAGTTTTACAAACTTTGGAATAAGTCGAAATCAAGCTTTTCCGCGCAAATTTTCACAATCAAAAAGTTCATATCCCTATTCAGGACCTCATAATATGTATGAATCTATCGACAAAAACATCATATTTCGTGTTTTCAGAGCGCAATCTGCAGTTATATGAAGTTTGAAATAAGTCAAAATTACCACATTCTGAGCAGTTTCAAAGTATCGCAAATCACATAAATCTATCTAATACAACATAATACGCATGAATCCGTCCTTGAATGCACAAAATTTTGCGTTTCCAGCGAGTTATCAACGTTTTTTCTGAGTCTCGTTGAGAAATTTTTGACTCTGTTAATCTGCTCAGAAGCAAGATTTTGCTTCAAAAGTGCGTTATATGACCGAATCTAGCACAAAATACATCATATTTTGTGTTTTTATAGTGCTATTTGCAGTTCTACAAACTTAGGAATAAGTCGAAATCACGCCTTTCCGCGCAGATTTTCACAATCAAAAAGTTCATATTCCTATTAAGGATCCCATAATATGTATGAATCTATCGACAAAAACATCATATTTCGTATTTTTAGAGCGCTATCTGCAGCTATATGAAGTTTGAAATAAGTCAAAATTACCACATTCTGAGCAGTTTTAAAATATCGCAAATCACATAAATCTATCCAATACGACATAATACGCATGAATCCGTCCTCAAACGCACAAAATTTTGCGTTTCCAGCAAGTTATCAGCGTTTTTCCTGAGTCTCGTTGAGAAATTTTTACTCTGTAAATCTGCTCAGAAGCAAGATTTAGCTCCAAAAGTGCGTTATATGGCAGAATCTTGCACCAAATACATCATATTTCGTGATTTCAAAGTGCTATTTGCAGTTTTACAAACTTTGGAATAAGTCGAAATCACGCTTTTCCGCGCAGATTTTCACAATCAAAAAGTTCATATTCCTATTCAGGACCTCATAATATGTATGAATCTATCGACAAAAACATCATATTTTGTGTTTTTTGAGCGCTATCTGCAGTCATATGAAGTTTGAAATGAGTCAAAATTACCACTTTCTGAACAGTTTTAAAGTATCGCAGATCACATAAATCTATCCAATACAACATAATACGCATGAATCCGTCCTCAAATGCACAAAATTTTGCGTTTCCAGCGAGTTTTAAGCGTTTTTTCGGAGTCTCGTTCAGAAATTGTTGACTCTGTAAATCTGCTTAGAAGCCAGATTTTGCTTCAAAAGTGCGTTGTATGGCAGAATCTAGCACCAAATACATCATATTTCGTGTTTTTATAGTGCTATTTGCAGTTCTACATACTTTGGAATAAGTCGAAATCACGCTTTTCCGCGCAGATTTCCACAAACAAAAAGTTCATATTCCTATTCAGGATCTCATAATATGTATGAATCTATCCACAAAAACATTATAATTCGTGTTTTCAGAGCGCTATCTGCAGTTATATGAAGTTTGAAATAAGTCAAAATTACCACATTCTGAGCAGTTTCAAAGTATCGCAATCACATAAATCTATCCAATACAACCTAATACGCATGAATCCGTCCTCAAATGCACAAAATTTTGCGTTTCCAGCGAGTTATAAGTGTATTTTCTGAGTCTTGTTGAGGAATTTTTGACTTTGTAGATCTGCTTAGAAGCAAGATTTTGCTTCAAAAGTGCGTTATATGGCAGAATCTAGCACCAAATACATCATATTTCGTGTTTTTGAAGTGCTATTTGCAGTTTACAAACTTTGGAATATGTCGAAATCACGCTTTTCCGCGCAGATTTTCACAATCAGAAAGTTCATATTCCTATTTAGGACCTCATAATATGTATGAATCTATCGACAAAAACATCATATTTCGTGTTTTCAGAGCGCTATCTGCAGTTATATGAAGTTTGAAATAAGTCAAAATTACCACATTCTGAGCAGTTTTAAAGTATCGCAACTCACATAAATCTATCCAATACGATATAATACGCATGGATCCGTCCTCAAACGCACAAAATTTTGCGTTTCCAGCGAGTTAACAGCGTTTTTTCCTGAGTCTCGTTGAGAAATTTTTACTCTGTAAATCTGCTCAGAAGCAAAATTTAGCTCTAAAAGTGCGTTATATGGCAGAATCTAGCACCAAATACATCATATTTCGTGATTTTAAAGTGCTATTCGCAGTTTTACAAACTTTGGATGAGTCCGAAATCACGCTTTTCCGCGCAGATTTTCACAATCAAAAAGTTCATATTCCCTATTCAGGACCTCATAATATGTATGAATCTGTCGACAAAAACATCATATTTTGTGTTTCTAGAGCGCTATCTGCAGTTATATGAAAGTTTGAAATAAGTCAAAATTACCACATTCTGAGCAGTTTTAAAGTATCGCAAATCATCATAAATCTATCCAATACAACCTAATACGCATGAATCCATCCTCAAATGCACAAAATTTTTGCGTCTCCAGCGAGTTATAAGTGTTTTTTCTGAGTCTTGTCGAGAAACTTTTGACTCTGTAAATCTGCTCAGAAGCAAGATTCTGCTTCAAAAGTGCGTTATATGGCAGAATCTAGCACCAAATACATCATATTTCGTGTTTTTTGAGTGCTTCTTGCAGTTTTACAAACTTTGGGATGAGTCGAAATCACGCTTTTCCGCGCAGATTTTCACAATCAAAAAGTTCATATAACTATTCAGGACCTCTTAATATGTATGAATCTATCGACAAAAACATCATATCCCGAGTTTTCAGAGCGCTATCTGCAGTGATATTAAGTTTGGAAATAAGTCCAAATCACCACATTCTGAGCAGATTCAAAGTATCGCAAATCACATAAATCTATCCAATACAACATAATACGCATGTACCTGTCCTCAGATGTACGAAATTCAGCGTTTCCAGCGAGTTGTCAACTGTTTTTTCTGAGGACTCGTTGAGGAAATTTTTGACCCTCGTAAATCTGCTCAGAAGGAAGATTTTGCCTTCTCAAAAGTGCGTTATGTGGCAGAATCTAGCACCAAATACATCGTATTTCGTGTTTTTAGAGTGCTATTTGCAGTTTCACAAACTTTGGAATAAGTCGAAATCACGATTTTCCCGCGCGCGATTTTCACAATCGAAAAGTTCATATTCCTATTCAGGACCTCATAATATGTATGTATCTATCGACAAAAACATCATGTTTCGTGTTTTCAGAGCGCTATCTGCATTTATATGAAGTTTGAAATAATTCAAAATAACCACATTCTGAGCAATTTCAAAGTATCGCAAATTACATAAATCTATTCAATACAACATAATACGCATGAATCCGACTCAAATGCACAAAATTTTGCGTTTCCAGCGAGTTATCAGCGTTTTTTCTGAGTCTCGTTGAGAAAATTTTTGACTCTGTAAATCTGCTCAGAAGCAAGATTTTGCTTCAAAAGTGCGTTATATGGCAGAATCTAGCACCAAATACATCATATTCCGTGTTTTTAGATTGCTATTTGCAGTTTTACAAACTTTGGAATAAGTCGAAATCAAGCTCCTCCGCGCAGATTTTCGAAATCAAAAAGTCATATTCCTATTTAGGATCTCATAATATGTATGAATCTATCGACAAAAACATCATATTTCGTGTTTTCAGAGCGCTATCTGCAGTTATATGGAGTTTGAAATAAGTCAAAATCACCACATTCTGAGCAGTTTCAAAGTATCGCAAAATCACATAAATCCATCCAATACAACATAATACGCATGAATCCGTACTCAAATGCACAAAATTCCGCGTTTCCAGCGAGTTATCAGCGTTTTTCTAAGTCTCGTTTAGAAATTTTTGACTCTGTTAATCTGCTCAGAAGCAAGATTTTGCTTCAAAAGAGTGCATTATATGGCAGAATCTAGTACCAAATACATCATATTTCGTGTTTTTAGAGTGCTATTTGTAGTTTTACAAACTTTGGGATAGGTCGGAAATCACGCTTTTCCGCGCAGATTTTCACAATCAAAAAGGTTCATATTCCTCCTCAGGACCTCATAATATGTATGAATCTATCGACAAAAACATCATATTTCGTGTTTTCAGAGCGCTATATGCAGTTATATGAAGTTTGGAAATAAGTCAAAATTACCACATTCTGAGCAGTTTCAAAGTATCGCAAATCCCATAAATATATCCAATACAACATAATACGCATGAACTTGTCCTCAGATGCACGAAATTTAACGTTCCTAGCGAGTTGATCAACGTTTTTTCTGAGACTTGCTTGAGAAATTTTTTGACTTTCTAAATCTGCTCTAGAAGGAGGATTTTGCTCTAAAAAGCTGCGTTATATGGCAGAAATCCAGCACCAAATACATCATATTTTCTGTTTTTAAAGTGCTATTTGCAGTTTCACAAACTTTGGAATGAGTCAAAATCACGCTTTTCCGCACAGATTTTCACAATCAAAAAGTTCATATTCCCATTCAGGACCTCATAATATGTATGAATCTATCGACTAAAACATCATATTTCGTGTTTTCAGAGCGCTATCTGCAGTTTTATGAAGTTTGAAATAAATCAAAATTACCACATTCTGAGCAGTTTCAAACTATCGCAAATCACATAAATCTATCCAATACAACATAATACGCATGAATCCTCCTCAAATGCACAAATTTTGCATTTCCAGAGTTATCAGCGTTTTTCTGAGTCTCGTTGAGAAATTTTAGACTCTGTAAATCTGCTCAGAAAGCAAGATTTTGCTTCAAAAGTGCGTTATATGGCAGAATCTAGCACCAAATACATCATATTCCGTGTTTTTAAGAGTGCTATTTGCAGTTTTACACACTTTGGAAAAAGTCGAAATCACGCTTTCCCGCGCAGATTTTCACAATCAAAAAGTTCATATTTCTATTCGGGACCTCATAATATGTATGAATCAATCGACAAAAACATCATATTTAGTGTTTTCAGAGCGCTATCTGCAGTTATATGAAGTTTGAAACTAAGTCAAAATTACCACATTCTGAGCAGTTTCAAAGTATCGCAAATCACATAAATCTAACCAATACAACATAATACGCATGAATCCGTCCTCAAATGCACAAAATTTTGCGTTTCCAGCGAGTTATCAGCGTTATTTCTGACTCTCGTTGAGAAAATTTTGACTCTGTAAATCTGCTCAGAAGCAATATTTTGCTTCAAAAGTGCGTTATATGGCAGAATCTAGCACCAAATACATCAAATTTCGTGTTTTTAGAGTGCTATTTGCAGTTTTACAAAATTTGCAATAAGTCGAAATCACGCTTTTCCGCGCAGATTTTCACATTCAAAAAGTTCATATTCCTAATCAGGACCTCATAATATGTATGAAATCTATCGACAGAAACATCATATTTTGTGTTTTCAGAGCGCTAACTGCAGTTATATGGAGTTTGAAAGAAGTCAAAATTACCACATTCTGAGCAGTTTCAAAGTATCGCAAATCACATAAATCTATCCAATACAACACAATACGCATGAATCCGTCCTCAAATGCACAAAATTTTGCGTTTCCAGCGAGTTATCAGCTTTTTGCCTGAGTCTCGTTGAGAAATTTTTGACTCTGTAAATCTGCTCTAAAGCAAGATTTTGCTTCAAAAGTGCGTTATATGGCAGGATCTAGCACCAAATACATCATATTCCGTGTTTTTAGAGTGCTATTTGCAGTTATACAAACTTTGGAATAAGTCGAAATCAAAGCTTTTCCGCGCAAATTTTCACAATCAAGAAAGTTCATATCCCTATTCAGGACCTCATAATATGTATGAATCTATCGACAAAAACATCATATTTCGTGTTTTCAGAGCGCAATCTGCAGTTATATGAAGTTTGAAATAAGTCAAAATTACCACATTCTGAGCAGTTTCCAAGTATCGCAAATCACATAAATCTATCTAATACAACATAATACGCATGAATCCGTCCTTGAATGCACAAAATTTTGCGTTTCCAGCGAGTTATCAACGTTTTTTCTGAGTCTCGTTGAGAAATTTTTGACTCTGTTAATCTGCTCAGAAGCAAGATTTTGCTTCAAAAGTGCGTTATATGACCGAATCTAGCACAAAATACATCATATTTTGTGTTTTATAGTGCTATTTGCAGTTCTACAAACTTAGGAATAGGTCGAAATCACGCCTTTCCGCGCAGATTTTCACAATCAAAAAGTTCATATTCCTATTAAAGGATCTCATAATATGTATGAATCTATCGACAAAAACATCATATTTCGTATTTTTAGAGCGCTATCTGCAGCTATATGAAGTTTGAAATAAGTCAAAATTACCACATTCTGAGCAGTTTTAAAATATCGCAAATCACATAAATCTATCCAATACGACATAATACGCATGAATCCGTCCTCAAACGCACAAAATTTTGCGTTTCCAGCAAGTTATCAGCGTTTTTCCTGAGTCTCGTTGAGAAATTTTTACTCTGTAAATCTGCTCAGAAGCAAGATTTAGCTCCAAAAGTGCGTTATATGGCAGAATCTTGCACCAAATACATCATATTTCGTGATTTCAAAGTGCTATTTGCAGTTTTACAAACTTTGGAATAAGTCGAAATCACGCTTTTCCGCGCAGATTTTCACAATCAAAAAGTTAATATTCCTATTCAGGACCTCATAATATGTATGAATCTATCGACAAAAACATCATATTTTGTGTTTTTTGAGCGCTATCTGCAGTCATATGAAGTTTGAAATGAGTCAAAATTACCACTTTCTGAACAGTTTTAAAGTATCGCAGATCACATAAATCTATCTAATACAACATAATACGCATGAATCCGTCCTCAAATGCACAAAATTTTGCGTTTCCAGCGAGTTTTAAGCGTTTTTTCGGAGTCTCGTTCAGAAATTGTTGACTCTGTAAATCTGCTTAGAAGCCAGATTTTGCTTCAAAAGTGCGTTGTATGGCAGAATCTAGCACCAAATACATCATATTTCGTGTTTTTATAGTGCTATTTGCAGTTCTACAAACTTTGGAATAAGTCGAAATCACGCTTTTCCGCGCAGATTTCCACAAACAAAAAGTTCATATTCCTATTCAGGATCTCATAATATGTATGAATCTATCCACAAAAACATTATAATTCGTGTTTTCAGAGCGCTATCTGCAGTTATATGAAGTTTGAAATAAGTCAAAATTACCACATTCTGAGCAGTTTCAAAGTATCGCAAATCACATAAATCTATCAAATACAACCTAATACGCATGAATCCGTCCTCAAATGCACAAAATTTTGCGTTTCCAGCGAGTTATAAGTGTATTTTCTGAGTCTTGTTGAGGAATTTTTGACTTTGCAGATCTGCTTAGAAGCAAGATTTTGCTTCAAAAGTGCGTTATATGGCAGAATCTAGCACCAAATACATCATATTTCGTGTTTTTGAAGTGCTATTTGCAGTTTTACAAACTTTGGAATATGTCGAAATCACGCTTTTCCGCGCAGATTTTCACAATCAAAAAGTTCATATTCCTATTCAGGACCTCATAATATGTATGAATCTATCGACAAAAACATCATATTTCGTGTTTTCAGAGCGCTATCTGCAGTTATATGAAGTTTGAAATAAGTCAGAATTACCACATTCTGAGCAGTTTTAAAGTATCGCAACTCACATAAATCTATCCAATACGATATAATACGCATGAATCCGTCCTCAAACGCACAAAATTTTGCGTTTCCAGCGAGTTAACAGCGTTTTTCCTGAGTCTCGTTGAGAAATTTTTACTCTGTAAATCTGCTCAGAAGCAAAATTTAGCTCTAAAAGTGCGTTATATGGCAGAATCTAGCACCAAATACATCATATTTCGTGATTTTAAAGTGCTATTCGCAGATTTACAAACTTTGGAATGAGTCGAAATCACGCTTTTACGCGCAGATTTTCATAATCAAAAAGTTCATATTCCTATTCATGACCTCATAATATGTATGAATCTGTCGACAAAAACATCATATTTTGTGTTTCTAGAGCGCTATCTGCAGTTATATGAAGTTTGAAATAAGTCAAAATTACCACATTCTGAGCAGTTTTAAAGTATCGCAAATCACATAAATCTATCCAATACAACCTAATACGCATGAATCCATCCTCAAATGCACAAAATTTTGCGTCTCCAGCGAGTTATAAGTGTTTTTTCTGAGTCTTGTCGAGAAACTTTTGACTCTGTAAATCTGCTCAGAAGCAAGATTCTGCTTCAAAAGTGCGTTATATGGCAGAATCTAGCACCAAATACATCATATTTCGTGTTTTTTGAGTGCTTCTTGCAGTTTTACAAACTTTGGGATAAGTCGAAATCACGCTTTTCCGCGCAGATTTTCACAATCAAAAAGTTCATATTCTTATTTAGAACCTCATAATATGTATGAATCTATCGACAAAAACATCATATCTCGTGTTTTCAGAGCGCTATCTGCAGTTATATGAAGTTTGAAATAAGTCAAAATCACCACATTCTGAGCAGTTTCAAAGTATCGCAAATCACATAAATCTATCCAATACAACATAATAGGCATAAAACCGTCCTCAATTGCACTAAATTTCGCGTTTCCAGCGAGTTATTAGCGTTTTTCTGAGTCTTGTTGAGAAATTATTGACTCTGTGAATCTGCTTAGAAGCAAGATTTAGCTTCAAAAGTGCATTATATGGCGAAATCTAGCACCAAATACATCATATTTCGTGTTTTTAGAGTGCTTTCAGCAGTTTTGCAAACTTTGGAATAAGTCGAAATCACGCTTTTCCGCGCAGATTTTCACAATCAAAATGTTCATATTCCTATTCAGGACTTCATAATATGTATGAATCTATCGACAAAAACATCATATTTCGTGTTTACAGAGCGCTATCTGCAGATATATGAAGTATGGAATAAGTCAAAATTACCACATTCTGAGCAGTTTCAAAGTATCTCAAATCACATAAATCTATCCAATACAACATAATACGCATGAATCCGTCTTCGAATGCACAAAGTTTTGCGTTTCCAGCGAGTTATCATCGTTTTTTCTGAGTCTCGTTTAGAAATTTTTGACTCTGTAAATCTGCTCAGAAGCAAGATTTTGCTTCAAAAGTGCGTTATATAGCAGAATCTAGCACCAAATACACCATATTTTGTGTTTTTAGAGTGCTATTTGCAGTTCTACAAACTTTGGAATAAGTCGGAATCACGCTTTCCCGCGCAGATTTTCACAATCAAAAAGTTCATATACCTATTCAGGACCTCATAATATGTATGAATCTATCGACAAAAACATCATATTTTGCGTTTTCAGAGCGCTATCTGCAGTTATATGAAGTATAAAATAAGTCAAAATTACCACATTCTAAGCAGTTTCAAAGTATCGCAAATCACATAAATCTATCCAATACAACATAATACGCATGAATCCGTCCTCAAATGCACAAAATTTTGCGTTTCCAGCGAGTTATCAGCGTTTTTTCTGAGTCTTGTTGAGAAATTTTTGACTCTGTAAATCTGCTCACGAGCAGGATTTTGCTTCAAAAGTGCGTTATATGGCAGAGACTAGCACCAAATACATCATATTTCGTGTTTTTAGAGTGCTATTTGCAGTTTTACAAACTTTGGAATAAGTCGGAATCAAGCTTTTCCGCGCAGATTTCCACAATCAAAAAGTTCATATTCCTATTCAGGACCTTATAATATGTATGAATCTATCGACAAAAACATCATATTTCATGATTTCAGAGCGCAATCTGCAGTTATATGAAGTTTGAAATAAGTCAAAATCACCACATTCTCAGCGGTTTCAAAGTATCGCAAATCACATAAATCTATCCAATACAACATAATACGCATGAATCAGTCCTCAAATGCACAAAATTTTGCGTTTCCAGCGAGTTATCAGCGGTTTTTCGGAGTCTCGTTGAGAAATTTTTGACTCTGTAAATCTGCTCAGAAGCAAAATTTTGCTTGAAAAGTGCGTTATATTGCAGAATCTAGCACCAAATACATCATATTTTGTGTTTTTAGAGTGCTATCTGCAGTTTTACAAACTTTGGAATAAGTCGAAATCACGCTTTTCCGCTCAGATTTTCATAATCAAAAAGTTCATATTCCTATTCAGGACCTCATAATATGTATGAATCTATCGACAGAAACATCATATTTAGTGTTTTCAGAGCGCTATCTGCAGTTATATGAAGTTTGAGATAAGTCAAAATTACCAAATTCTGAGCAGTTTCAAAATATCGCAAATCACATAAATCTATCCAATACAACATAATACGCATGGATCCGTCCTCAAATGCACTAAATTTTGCGTTTCCAGCAAGTTATCAGCGTTTTTCTGAGTCTTGTTGAGAAATTTTTGACTCTGTAAATCTGCTCAGAAGCAAGATTTTGCTTCAAAAGTGCGTTATATGGCAGAATCCAGCTCCAAATACATCATATTCCGTGTTTTAAGAGTGCTCTTTGCCGTCTTACAAACTTTGGAATGAGACGAAATCACGCTTTTCAGCGCAGATTTTCACAATCAAAAAGTTCATATTCCTATTGAGGACCTTATAATATGTATGAATCCAGCGATAAAAACATCAAATTTCGTGTTTTCAGAGCGCTATCTGCAGTTATATGAAGTTTGAAATAAGTCAAAATTACCACATTCTGAGCAGTTCCAAAGTATCGCAAATCACATAAATCTATCCAATACAACATAATACGCATGAATCTGTCCTCAGATGCACAAAATTTTGCGTTTCCCGCGAGTTATCAGCGGTTTTTCTGAGTCTCGTTGAGATATTTTTGGAATCTGTTAATCTGCTCAGGAGCAAGATTTTGCTTCAAAAGTGCGTTATATGGCAGAATCTAGCACCAAATACATCATATTTCGTGTTTTTGGAGTGCTATTTGCAGTTTTACAAACTTTGGAATTATTCGAAATCACGTTTTTCCGCGCAGATTTTCACAATCAAAAAGTTTATATTCCTATTCAGGACCTCATAATATGTATGAATCTATCGACAAAAACATCATGTTTCGTGTTTTCAGAGCGCTATCTGCAGTTATATGAAGTTTGAAATAAGTCAAAAAAACCACATTCTGAGCAGTTTCAAAGTATCGTAAATCACATAAATCTATCCAATACAACATAATACGCATGAACCCGTCCTCAAATGCGCAAAATTTTGCGTTTTCAGCGAGTTATCAGCGTTTTATCTGAGTCTCGTTGAGAAATTTTTGATTTTGTAAATCTGCCCAGAAGCAAGATTTTGCTTCAAAAGTGCGCTATATGGCAGAATCTAGCACCAAATACATCATATTTAGTGTTTTTAGAGTGCTATTTGCAGTTTTACAAACTTTGGAATAAGTCAAAATCACGCTTTTCCGCGCAGATTTTCACAATCAAAAAGTTCATATTATCATTCAAAACCTCATAATATATATGAATCTATCGACAAAACCATCATATTTCGTGTTTTCAGAGCGCTATCTGCAGTTATATGAAGTTTGAAATAAGTCAAAATTACCACATTCTGAGCAGTTTCAAAGTATCGCAAATCACATAAATCTATCCAATACAACATAATACGCATGAATCCGTCCTCAAATGCACAAAATTTTGCGTTTCCAGCGAGTTATCAGCGCTTTATCTGAGTCTCGTTGAGAAATTTTTGATTTTGTAAATCTGCTCAGAAGCAAGATTTTGCTTCAAAAGTGCGTTATATGGCAGAATCTAGCACCAAATACATCATATTTCGTGTTTTTACAGTGCTATTTGCAGTTTTACAAACTTTGGAATAAGTCGAAATCACGTTTTTCAACGCAGATTTTCACAATCAAAAAGTTCATATTCCTATTAAGGACCCCATAATATGTTCAAATCTATCGACAAAAACATCATATTTCGTGTTTTCAGAGCGCTATCTACAGTTATATGAAGTTTGAAATGAGTCAAAATTACCACATTCTGAGCAGTTCCAAAGTATCGCAAATCACATAAATCTATCCAATACAACATAATACGCATGAATCCGTCCTCAAATGCACAAAATTCTGCTTTTTCAGCGAGTCATCAGCGTTTTTTCTGTCTCGTTGAGAGTAGTGTAGTAAGGAGAGTTCTGGACCACTTTCCAAGATGGCGGCTGGTCTTGAACTCTCAGAGAGTTCTGGACCAATTGCAAAGATGGCGGCCTGGTCGGCGGTTACCAGATGACGTCAAAGTTTGCACGTGTGAATGAGTCATAAGTTCAGGTGGGCAATGACACGTGTCCGCTAGTAGCTCAGGAATGCACCTGATCAATTATTACACCTAAGGAGGCACGCGTCCAACTCGTGTCCGAGGATGTTTAACCCACATTAACCCCAAGTGCTCGTGTCTTAACACCTGCTAACTAGGAACGCGTCTTAAGTTCAATGCACGTGTCTCATTACCACCTGAAGATGAGTTATACCCAATATTAACCCCCAGTGACAACAGATGTGTAATTGTAACACCAGGGATATGTCTTAAGTTCACTGTTATTTTGTGCTAGGAGTGCAATGACTGAGGGTATGTTCAGGTGTGCAATATTGCTATTAGAATACAGCAGGGATGAGTCACATTAACATTTAGCTCTATTAGGTTTTATGTACTAGTTGAATTACAATAATTTTGTTCACACTTTGTGCTAATGATAAGCGTCTTGTCAAAAAACAATCTATGGTGAAATATTTTCTTTAAGGATGAAGATAGGGTAATATTAAGAGAAACAAGTTCTAATTGATACATTGCTTTTATTAGATCATTCATTATACATTAATAATCCTATAATAATAAATATAGAAATAGTCCTATTCAATACATTTTGAACAATTTTTCTTCAATGGATATATGTCTCCAGCTACATCCTGGTTCTGGTCGCCTTGGTCATGAGTGAAACAGCAACGGTACTTCTCAAACTCCTTGTTCTCTCGTCATTGCAATGGAAATCTGTACCGCAAATTTTCTATTTCATTTGCGGCATATATCATGACAAACTCCATTAGAAGATTCGCTATATCCTCATCTATCATGAAATTTGGAAATTGTTCATCATGAAATCTTTGGAAAGAATTGAATAGGTTGAATCGACTATTGAACCATTCTTTTATCATATGCACATTATGTGAAGCGCAATTATTTGTATGAGCTCCACAAAATTGTGCGCTTGTAGCAGATATTTTTTTTAAAGCAGGACAGCTCAATTCTTTAATGTTTACAATTTCTACCGAATCGTCGCTAAAAATATCTTCCAACCAGTGAACTTTCTCCAATCCTTTGACGTAAATTTTTTCTTTAGTTTTTCTCACTGGCCCAAGTATTTCTTGAATTTTATCATAAGGAATATCCCCTTCATTCCATTCCAAATTATGATAATGTTTACTAATCCAAAGGATATTCTTTTTGCTTTTATAATCCAATTTATTCCATAGAATCGGAGGTTTAAAAAGGTAAGTTTGCCTAGATTCATTGTTCATTCTCATGAGAGCCAATTCTTTGGGAATAAACTTTTTAATATAATTAATAAAAATTAAAAATCCTTGCAAGTCTAATATTGTCGCCATTTCTCTGGTCAAATACTGTCTGAGCTAAATTGATACGCAATAGTGACTTTTATACTAATACCCGCATTTGCAACTAATTAATTCTAACTAACCGACGTTGTTCTTATGGATCCAGCTATTATGTGTTTTGTCGAACCCAAGCCATTTCACAAATACCATATCATTTTTCATCTTCAAAATTTTTTCAACCAAATACATATTAGGGTACTTGGCCTTTTTCAATTCGTGCTCGCAAAATTCCCCTGATATAGCTTTTCCAGATTGGTCTTTGAGAATATACGTGATAGGGTTTGTCAATTGCACTACATCTACAGTAAATATTTCATTAGACCAATTAGGTGTATATCCCTTCACAAAAGATTCTCTATGTCTACTTATACCTACAGAGTCACCTACTTTGAGTTTCGCTACTCCAACAATTTTGATTTTGCTGTAAACCGTATCAAGGAGCAATTTCTTATTCTTCTCACTCACATTAATTGGCTTCATATTGATAGTTCTATGTTTCAAATTATTGTATTTTTCAGTTAACTTGGGCAGCAAATCTAACCATTTATATGCTCCTTGTAAGCTAAACTGTGTCCACATCATTGATTTTGAAGTGCGATCAACACGCTCAAAACAGAGGCCTTTTTTGTACTGTAAGTTGAGTAATGATTTATACTAAATTTTTTCATCAAATTTTCGAAATTTTTATTATAAAATTTTTTACCAAGGTCTGTTTGTAATTTTTTAGGAATGCGATTACTTTTAAGTAGAATATTTTTCATAGCTTGAGTGGTCTCTACCCCCGTTTTACTTTTAACAGGTCTTATCCACAAAAACTTCGAAAAAACATCAATCACAACCAAGATATATTTATACCCTTTATTAATTCTAGAATATGGGATCATTTCTACCAAATCTGCTTGGAATAGTTCATCTATGCCCTTGACAATTACTCTTCGTCTTGGAAAGTTGATACGAGCTGGTTTATGTATTTCCTCAACAATTCCACGCTTACTTGTCGACATAATGTACTGGAGTTTCAAATAATATTTCCAACTGTAAATCAGAGATTTTTTTTCCTACCGAAATCGGCTATATTTTTAATTTATCACCAACTGATATATTTTCATCAAGTATTATCGAAACTCACGTTGTATCGTTGATTCTATAATTTAAAAATGCCTGGGGGTTATTCACTCTGATTTGCAATATTTTTCCTGGAACTAATAAATTATAGTGAGATGAGTCAGGGCTATTTGAAATTTCATACGTATCATCTCTCAATTTCAACGATAGATTAATGAAAGTGAGTGATCTTAAATTTTTTATAATATTAAATATTTCAATCCTAGTGTTTTCTTTAAAACGTGAAATATCACTTCTAAGCTCGGGTTTGAGATCATCATTTCTGATTTTGTTCGCAAGCAATTCCCTATTGAGGCTAGCTAACTTCTCATCGATATATCTCTTTGCTTTATGCTGCTCAATATGTGATCCGAATTTATCTAGAGTCATTGTTGAAATGACACTATTCTATAATTCCGGCTTCTTTTAACTCCTCAATTATAGACACGATCTCATTATTATGACTAGAATTTCCAGCGTCACGTGATGCTATCAATAAACGAAGCCGATCAACTAGTTCATTAATATCATCCTAGTAAACATACTCTACCCGTTTATTGTTAAAATTCTTGAGATAACCTTTACCAGATTTCACAGCTCATCTTTTTGGTATCGATGGAGTTCCTGATCTTTTTGGTATCGATGGAGTTCTTCTACGTGCTGCGATTGAGGGTGCAATAAAATTTGTATATTTGTATGACTTTGAACCAGCTAATTGCTCAGAGTCACTATAATGGCGACGAGCTGCATTAGTTCTTTTCACAATATCAACGTAATATTTACGGTCAGCGTCAGTAAATCTTATTGGGTGTTTCTTGAATAATAATCCATACAATCCAGGAGTCCCCTCATATCTTAGATCATTGATAATAAAATCTTTACCATCAATATTCATCTCAGAGTCTCCTATTGAAAATTTTTCAGACTCTACGTCATGTCGGATACCATATTTAAAGTCGAATTAATCTTTGTCATCAGTTAACATAGCTTCAATATAGCTTCTTGGTAAAGGATCATATTGATCCAAATATTCTCGAAATGAAGGCTCACGAGTTAAATTCAATATGTCCTCTTAAGTTAAATTTGGAAGACTTTCAGTGAACACTTCATCTCCACCTTCGTCATGCGTTTCTGCTACAACACTTGTTTCAAGGAATTCAGGACCTCTTTTCTTTCTCTTTATTTCCTCTTCTTTCACAGCCTCTTCTTCCGGCTCACGTTTTATCTCCTGTTTGATATTTACTGTTAGTAGATTGCTCGCAATATTTTGCAATGATTTAATGATTGGTTTATACTGAGTTTGTAATTCAGCTTCTGTTTGCAAGGCACCAAGCTTGAGCTTTTTGAGCTTTTCTTTAGAAATTTTCCTAGTTTTTATGATATCTCGCGTCAAATTTGGATCCATGATTAAACCAGACGAATGAACAGTGTTTGGATGATAGATATTATTAGAATAACCAGCTCAACAACGACGATAAAAACTGATGAATCCAAAAAATCCAGCTCCAACAGCTCTGTAGAACTAATGAACAGCTATTCGAATCACCCGGTTGAACTGATAAACAGCTTTTCCAGCAGCTCTGTAGTACCAATGAACAGCTTTCGAACAGTTCTGTTGAACTGATAAACAGCTCTGATCAACTGTTCTTATGATGTTCACCTCGTAACTGATTGTATTAGCAGAGATCTTTGCTATATATTATAAACTGATCGAATCCTTCCCGGTATCGCCTCCTATCGATATTACTGTCTTTGTCAATAACAAGAAAATCATATTTATCTTGCCAGCAAAAGGAACAAAGGTTCCTAAACTGTTCATACGTGCAATCGGTGTTTACATGATCAAGGTATACATGTCTCAAGTTTAAATCATCTTGTTTAAATAATATTATAAAATTAACATTATCACGTATAAGATGTTAAAGTATTCTGGTATAAGTCTGACATAAATAGAAACAGTCTACAGCTTTATGACGACCCATGCTAAAATATCCTTTTATTACATCTTGTTTGTCGCAAGCAACATCATCGAATATGAATACTGAATCACATTTTACATCATTAGGTCTTACAATTCCAGTATTATCATTGAATGCGTGGAAACCAATTCCTTTGATCGGTTCTAGTAACATTCTTAAGTATGTATATTTGGGTTGAAATAAGGATTCTGAATAAATGTAAACATTTGAAAAACATAATCCAATTTTATGCTCCAAGAGTGCAAGCATAGCATTCGTCTTCCCACATGAACTCGGACCTGATATTATGCACCGAACTGTATTCGGCAATGATGTGCCATGACGTCGCTCTTCATTAACATCATTGAAATCATAATTTTTCACTTCAAGATTGCAATTCTGTTTTATAGCCTGCAAGATGGTATAAATTGAAATCGTATCATAACACTAGCACAGTTCTTAACTGACTGTTGATCAGATTACACGTTTGCGCTTCAAATAGTCATGACGAGAAAATCTGGTAAAAGTCTATTATTTCGCGATATTGTAAGACGAATGAGGAAATCTAAGAATACTGAACCAGACTTGAAAAAATCTACAAAAATCGCTTTACGACTAATCAAGAAAAAAAAATGAGAAGAAAATTAAATCTCCTCGAGTTATAGCAGCGCCCAAGACTGGTGGATTTTTACCATTAATTCCAATTTTCGCTGGACTTAGTGCGCTTGGAGCATTGGGAGGCGGAGCCGCTAGTATAGCTAAGGCGGTTAATGATACACGAGCAGCAGCCGAACAATTGAAGGAATCTCAAAGACATAATGCTATGTTGGAGTCGATAGCAATGGGAAAAGGTTTATATTTGAAACCATACCGTGAAGGACTAGGTTTGTATCAGTCAAAAAACTACCAATAAAACTACCATCGCGCGCTTTGAGTAACATTGATCTTAAGAAATATGCTAAACAACTGAAAATTCCATTCTTTAGAGGTGTATTCATGTAGGATAAGTTACCAAAGAAAATAAACAGTAATGAATGTGCGATTATTAATCTAGATAAAAATGTTGGATCAGGAACACATTGGGTTGCCTATATTAAAAGTAATCATTCAGTCGTATACTTTGACAGCTTTGGAAACTTGAAACCGCCAAAAGAACTAGTTGAATATTTTGGAAAACTCTGTACTATTTGTTATAATTATGACAGATATCAATCTTACGATAGTGTGAGATGTGGTTATTTATGTTTAACTTTTCTATATAAGCAAGCTTAGTGTTCAATCAACCGTCATGTCGTACACATTTACGTTGTTTGGAGATAATTCCATCATCAATTAAACATTCTATCCACCAATAATTCTTGACGATAAGTCAGAATATCTTCTTGGTCTAATAAGCTTTGAAGTTTTCAATGCTATACCGAATATTGATAAGAAAAATAATAAATTTTACATAGATGGTAAGACAATTACAATACCGGAGGGATCATATGAGTTGGAAGATATAAATAAAAATTTAAAAGGAAAAGTGAGTGTTTGTACAGGATTAAACATCGCCGCGAATAGTAATACTCTTGGATGTGAAATTAAGAGTAATCGGGAGATAAATTTCAACCCTACAGATACGCTTCGTGATAAACTAGGCTTCAATCCACGTAAATTAGGAGCTAATACTCATCATAAATCCGACAATCCTGTATCAATTATCAAGGTGAACGCGATTTGTATTGAGTGTAGCATAACCACAAACTCTTATTCAAATAACAACAACGTACATATTATTCACGAGTTTTTTCCGCGCGTCCCGCCAGGATTCAAAATAATAGAAATTCCGAATCAAATAATTTTTCTACCAATCAAAACACGTGTTATAAATTCTTAAAATTGTCGATCAAGATGGTGACTTAGTCAATTTTAGAGGTGAAGTCATCACGGTAAGACTTTATCTAAGAAAGCAAAATGGGGATTAAGTTCAACAATTCAGCTTATAGGCATATAAATATCCCACACAATCATCATAGCGTCATTAATGGGACAGATTTCAAGCGACTCACACCTATCAATTCACGTTCTTTAAGATCGCTGGGATTCAACATTCGAACTGGATAAACGAAGAGGAAAAAAACGGATAAGAGCAATTGTTGTTTGGATCGGAATACAATTTGAAAAATCAAAAAATTTCGTACTTTGCGTACATCAAAATGTCTGTTAATATATTAAGTGTAACTGAAAAAGCACTTCTTGATAACTCAATCACTCATGCTGAGAAACATACTCATCTACCTTACGCTGCAACAACTTTAAATAATAATGATGAGGTCCGTATTCCTATTCAACAAACTGATTTATACACTCTTCCTTGGAATAGTTTGTTATATCTTGAGGGTAAACTTCTAACTCATGATGATAAAGTGTCGAAAACAGCTAAATTGGTCAATAAGGCATTTGCATTTCTGTTTAGCGAAATTCGATATGAAATTGGTGGCATAGTAATAGATAGAGTACGGAATCCCGGCTTAAATCCACAATGGAAGCTTACACTTCGTACAATACAAATGAAAGTAAACGTCTGCAAAATGCGGGCTGGTCACCACTCGCTGATAATACAAAACAAATAGTTGATGAACATGGTAATTTTAACGTGTGTATTCCTCTAAACATGCTTTTGGGTTTTTTTGAGGATTTTAGAAAAATTGTCATGAATCTTCAACAAGAATTGGTACTCATACGAAGCAGTTCAGATATAAATGCCATTAAAAACAGTGTTGAAAATGAAAATATGAAAATTCAATTGAGTAAAGTACATTGGAAGATACCTCATATTTCTGTAGCTGATGCAAAGCGCTTAATGCTTCTGAAATATATGGAGAAAAGTGTCAATCTGGAGATGGCATTCCGTAGCTGGGAGTTACATGAATCTCCGATGCTGTTGAAAACTCAACGTCATTCTTGGCCAATAAAAAATAGCACGCATTTGGAAACACCTCGTTTCATCATATTTGGTCTACAAACTGATCGCAAAAATAAACTTAATAAAGATATGAGTAAGTTTGATCAATGTCATTTAACTAATATTAAGCTATATTTGAATTCCGAAATATATCCATATGACAATCTTAACTTGAACTTTAAGAACAATCAATGGGCAATGCTTTATGAAATGTACGCTCAGTTTCAACAATCGTACTACGAACGGCCTAACGAGCCGATTTTTTCACCTAATGAATTCCTCAAAATAGCACCTTTGGTGATAATCGACTGTTCTCATCAAAGTGAGTTGTTAAAATCAGGAAATGTGGATATAAGATTGGAGCTTGAAACAAATGAAAATGTGCCTGATAATACAGCTGCTTATTGTTTAATAATACATGATAAGTTGATAAGTTATAATCCACTGACAAACATCGTCAGTAATATGTAATTCAGTTGTATCTTCTTTTAATGGAATAAATATTTTAAACCAATTCTTAGTTTCAATATTCCTTCTCTCATGTTCTCTAATTCATCTGATCAAATTTACTTTGGATTGAAAATCTAGATAATTTTTATTTAAATGTTCATAATCTGACTTAATTATTTCCAATGTAATGCGCATGCGCAATCAAAGTCTAGTTTAAACCGTAATCTTACAACATCATACAAGTTGTGTTTATTATGAATTAATCAAATTAAGGGAGTTTCTAATTTGGAATATGTGAATATTCCGAGGATCAAATACTGATCATATTTTATGGTCATTATACTTGCCCCACCTTCTTGTGCACATGCGCACAGCTGCAAGTTGAGGCATTTTAAATACTTGAGGCTATCATTATTGTGTTAGTTACGTGTTGTTCACTATGCGAAACATAACTGAAATAAGTACAAAAGCGTTGAAGACGCTTGTCGATGGAATGAAACTTTTGAAAACACAAGAAGAGTGTATTAATTGGCTAAAACATATTAATAAATTTATTCTATTGATTGAAAGAGCTATAAAAAACAATCATAAGAATAATGGAAACATATTTCAGTTAGAGTCAAATTTAGGATTATCTAAATTTTATCGTGAAAAATTAAAGCATATAAAACGTGGTCGTGTTTCTGGGTCTGGATTACGGAAGCAAGAGAGGAACTTGATTTGGCAAGATCTGGAATCATGTTTCGACTGTCGAATTCGCACTGGTATTATCATCAATCTAAAGTATAAAGATCCTAAATTATTTTTGAATTATTGTTTTCGTATATTCTCGAGGAAAATACAAGAAGCTTTAGAATCATCAGTCTTGAGAGTAAATCTTATTTTCAACTGTGATTTTATAATGCCTTAAACCAGAGCAGTTGAGTTAAAATCATTCACTACAGCCAATACGATAATTAGTAAGTCAACAAATATTAATGAATGGTATCATGATAATGTTGATAAGATTTTGGCAAAACTATCCCAGTATAATAAACGTGGGTCTGGGTGGAGTCTATACGAAATATTACATTCAAAAGTGAATATCAATAAGTACATATATACCAATTTCGAGTGGTTCTTATCTCGATTTACCTTATGAAATCAAGAAAAAGCATGCTGTAGTGAATATCAGGAATAATGATGACTATTGCTTCATGTGGGCTGTAGTATCTGCACTGCACCCGGCAAATTATCATGTTGATCGCCCCTCATCCTATCCACACTTCAGTGAAATATTGAAATACGACAACATTACCTTCCCAATTGGGCTAAAAGATGTCCCCAAATTTGAGAAAATGAATAATTTGTCAATTAATATTTACACATGTCAGGGGTTTCGGGTGTTGCGGAGTTGAGAAGCGATGAGGGCGGTAAGAGGTGGTCGTAAAGTATATGATCTATTGATGTTGACTTGTTTTTGATAATGTCGTAGGGTGTGACGAATAGGAGAAACAATGAAAAAGGAACATTTATATTAATTAATTTAATACATAAATGAAACATGAAAACATTGAAAATATTGATGATAATGATTAATAATAAAACACATAAAACAGTAAATATAGCACAAATATGTAAATGCAATGAGGGGGGGAGGGAGAGATGAATTAGAGAGCGTCGACACATCACGGCCGCTTTGAAATCTTATCTGAAATAAAAACAGTTCGATGAATATAAAAATATTCAGTGAGTGGCACAGGTAGAGCTATTAATCTATATGTTCGCAATAATCACAACATTCACACACCATTCGCGAACTAGGGTCTCAATCGCTAGTTCAATCCCGCGTTGCGCCAGGGAGCACCGACTACTGAACGTCTCCCACGTTGTTCCCAATTACAGGGCCCAGGACAGGGATATACACGGATCTGTCCTGATCCCACGTTGAGCTAGGGAGCACCGTCAACTAGCTGTTATCCTTTTTACCAACGGATATTACATTCACACAACATACTCAATGCATCCCGCATCGGCATGATTTGTACAAACAATACAATTACAACTCTTATTAAGACGTAATATCTCAATCGGCAGTACCACTCACCTTATCAATATGATCAGATAATCCAATATAAAACTGCAATAACTCTGGCCACTACACAATTGCACATAAACACAAAATACTTCCTCACACAATGTACACAATTCAAATACTGACGCTTTGCTACGATCGAGGCCACGATCAGCCCAGCAACCCTAATCTTAAGTGGCTGTTAATGTAAACAAATGTGGTGTAAAAAATAAGCAAAAAAAATATATATATACTGGCTGTCCTGTGTAACATCTAAATTTTAAGATATACCAACTATCTTGCGTGACAACTCGTCCATCCTGACGTGATTCTCGACCCGAGGATCCCTAGATTTCAAATAAAATAAATTGTATTACCTAATACTCGTCAGAACTATTTTCCGAAGAATCCGATACTCTTCCGACAGGTACCCATGGTTTGATTCGGTCAGCAGCTATGACATTATCATATTTCTTGTTGCTTCGATGTGAGCCTTGTTCTTCCTTCACCACATAACGATCGACGATCGTTTGGTAAACATTTCATAATAGTAAAGGGTCCATTATACCGTTGTCGTAATTTTCTACTTGTTCCATCTGTTTTCGCTTGCATAGCTATCACAACTTGGTCACCTTGTTTGTATATTTTTGCCGCTTTTCTCTTTCTATCATATCTTTCCTTTTGTTTACGTTGTTCCTCAACTATTTTGTCTGCTACTTCGTTACGAACTTGTTCAATATTTGATATGCTAGGTCGATCTTCTTGAATTTCTGCTGTTAATAGTGCGTCATTCGGTGCTCTTGGTCTATAACCAAAGAATAATTCGCTTGGCGTTTTACCTGTTGTGCTTGAAATAGAGTTATTAATTGCAAATTGAATGTTCGAGATTTCATGATCCCATCGATCATCATCCATTGCTGTAGTAATGAGAGAATTTAAAGCTGTACTGTTGTATCTTTCTACTTGCCCATTTGCTCTTGGCGTCGCTACAGCATTTAAAATATATTTTATTCCGTATTTATCACAAAATTCGTCATAACTTTTTGATGTGAAGCACGTACCTCGGTCGCTGATAATTCTTGTTGGTGTTCCAAACGTATTAAATATAGAAGTTAATTTTAAAATGACATTTCTTGTTTTTGTATCTCTGACAGGATTTAAGAATATATATTTCGTAAATGCATCGACTATCACAAATAAATATTGGTTTTTCTTTTTAGTTTTGCAAAATGGTCCTAAGTGATCAATATGTAAAGTATGGAATGGTATGGGCTTCTTTACTATCGGATTTATCAGTCCTTCTCTTTTTCCTGTTGGTCTTTTATTGAAAATGCAATTGATGCAGCTCGCGATATATTTTTCAACATATTTCCGCATATTCGGAAACCAATAGCATTCTAATAACTTATTCATAGTTTTGTCCAAGCCAAAATGTCCAAAGTTGTCATGAGCTTCTCTCACAATTCTATTTCGCATCCCTCTAGGTACGACCCATCTTAAACCATTTGTAGTAACTCGGTGTACTCTTCCATCTTTCAATTCAAAATCTTTATGAATTTTCTTTTCGTACTCTGTACTCGCTGTTTGTTGTAAAATATCTTTTATCAATTCAAGTTTTTCGTCTGTCATCTGTCCAGCTAATACCCAGTCATCAATTTCAATGTGAAATATTTTTAGAAAATCTTTACTTTGTTGTTCGGTGTCATTTGGATTACGGCTTAAAGCGTCGACATGGAGCATTCTATTTCCCGGACGATATTCTACAGTGAAATTGAATTCCTGTAGTTGTAACCACCATCTAGCGATTCGCGGAAGTAGATCTTTCTTTGAACACGCAGTTTTTAGAGCATTGCAATCAGTAACTACTTTGAATTCGATTCCAAGTAAGTAAATTCTAAATTTCTTTAATGATTCTACGACTGCTAAAGTTTCAAGTTCGTATGAATGATATACTGCTTCTTGTTTTGAAGTTTGACGACTGTAATAATAAACGGGATGTAATTTTCCATCTCCTTGTGATTGTAAAAGGATTCCACCTAATCCTTTCTGACTGGCTCAGAATGTACTTCTGTTTTTGCTTTTGGATTAAATAATGCCAAAACGGGATATTTGCACAATATTTCTTTCATTTTTATGAATGCGTCCTGCTGTTCTTGCTCCCATACCCAAGGTTGATTTTGTCTAGTTAAAATTGTTAATGGTCTAGCTATTAGTGCATAATTTTTTACAAAATGTCTGAAGAAACCGGTGAGTCCAATGAACTGTCGAATATTATGTACATTTTGTGATACTGGAAAATTCTCAACAGCTTTAATTTTATCTTTTCCTGGTTTTACTCCTTCGCTGTTAATTTCAAAACCAAGGTATGAAATGGATGATTGAAAGAAGTGACATTTCTTTAAATTTAGAGTGAGGCCATGTTTTTGTAATTCGTTGAATATTTGTTTCAATCGGATAATTCCTTCTTCAAAAGTGGCAGCTGGTGATATTATGTCGTCTAAGTAGGCAATGGCAAATTCTTTTAATGGAGCTAATATTCTATTCATCATTCGCTGAAAAACTGCTGGAGCGTTCGTCAATCCAAAAGGTATACGATTGAATTCGTACTGACCATCCGGGGTGACAAAAGATGTTTTATTTCTAGATTCCTCTGCTAATGGAATTTGATAGTATCCGCAGGTCATATCTAGAGACGTAAAATATTTTGCTCCTTGTGAATGATCAAGCTGATCGTCTATTCTTGGTAGTGGATGTCGGTCTGGTACGGTATTTTTATTTAATTTTCTGTAATCGATACATAATCGATCCTCGCCGTTTTTCTTTTTCACTAGAAGCACTGGTGAAGCAAATGCAGAGTGTGACTCGCGAATAATATTTGCGTCCAAAAGATCTTTTACTATATCTTTGACTTTTTGTCTATTTTCTGGTGACATTCTGTACGGACGATAGGTGATAGGTCTGTCTTCAGTTAATTCAATATTAATTTCGGCTGTACTAGTACATCCTACGTCCTTTACTCCGGTGGAAGAACAGTTTGCATGATCCTTGATTAATTGTACAACTTGTTTATGTTGTAATTCTGTTATATCGGACCCAATTTGAATTTCGTCTTCTAGAATGATGGCGTTTACTTGTAAATCTGATTTTTTGTTATTATCCTGAAAACACTGGAGTTCTCGAGCTATTGTTTGATTAGTTTTTATACGTAAGTCGTGATCTGAAATATTGATTATCGGTAAAATAACTTGAAATTTATCATCGATGTGGCAAATACATCTAGGAATGTAATGTTCTTCTCCTACTTAGAGCGAATACTTTGTTCAATAAATAGGTCTCCTTTTTGATTACTGACACACGTGACGTATCCAATATAGTTGGGAGGGATAATTGTTGCTTCTTCACTTCGCAGAGTAGTTTTAGCTGATTTCTGTGAGTCTAAACTTGTAAACATTTCATTCTTATCAAAAATTTTGAGTGCATTACTATCCTTGAAAATATAAATATTGGGCATTTCTGTAAAAGGCTGACCTATAATCATCGGAATATCTTGTACATAATCAGGAATTATTTGAAGATCAATGAAAGCGGTGACGTCATCAATTTTTATTTTTTGTTGAATTGATTCTCCAATTGTTTCAGTGTGACCATCAGCGAAACCACGAATATTTCGTTTCTTGGAATAATCTACCTTGATATTAAATTTCTTTGCTTCAGAATAGCGAATTGTATTGCAAGTTGCACCTAAATCTATAAAAGCTTGTATTTCTACACCATTCAACCACACATACTTGAAGTATTTACTGCTAACTTTACTAGATAAATTAAAGTTTATAGTTTCACCTTTATCAGTAGCGGCGGTGGATTTTTCGGCATTTTTGAGTCTCGCATCATCACGTAGACGAGCATTCAGAAGTCTGCATTCAGATTTGCGATGCCCTGATCTATTACAATAGTAGCACATGAGATTGCTATTGTTGCCTGATTTTTGAAAAGATTTGAAGTTATTGGTAGTTTTAAATTGATAATTTTGATTTTGCTTTGGTTGATTGTATTGAGGCTTATATGTAATTTGTAATTGTTCCGGACGATCTTTGGTAGCACGAAGATAATTGAAAAGTTGTTCTGGAGTACTATATTGTCCAGCTTTTGCGGCAGCTTTTACTAGTGGATCCCTTATGCCGTCAATTAAACATGACACTGCTTTTTCGCCTGTTATCTCTACCGTCTGGAGTAATGCAAGTTTTTCATGATAGTATTGTAAATACGTCTCTTTTGGATCTTTAGTTCTTTGGATGGTTTTCTTTAGCTGTTCACAGTAGTCGATACGACTTGGGAAAGCTTGAATCAACATTTTCCTCCAGGTTTGCCAATCATGGTCTAAACTAGGCAAAGCGTCATACCAAGTCCTGGCTGAACCCTTCAATTTAGCGGTAGCATTTATAATTTTGCTGCGTTCGTCCCATCCACAGATGTGTGATAACTCCTCGATTGTACGCAACCATTTCTCCATAGTTAATGTTTCATTTTCAGGATTGAATTCCGGCAAATTTTCGCGTCCTACATTGTTTAAGTCGAGCTCCGGGAAGTTGATGCAATATTTTGTTGCATTGCTGCAACATTTTGGGTGAGTTGTAGCATCATCATTTGCAACTCGTCGGATAGGGTTGATTGTCCAACGCTATCTTGGGGAGGTGACTGTACTGGTAATGTGGTAAGTGCATCCGTCATCACATTATCACTTTCAGTCTCGGATACATTTCCACGTCGCCCTCGTCTAGTCATCATATTTACGAGTTTATTTGTTTCTATGCAAACTTAAATAAATCCTTCAAGTTCCAATTCTGTTTATTTTAACTACGACCCTTTTTTTTGAGTTAGAACCTTTCTCGCTCAGATATTTTTTGACTGAATATTTCTTTCGCTCAGATCCCACTTTCTGATAGTTGTCAGGGGTTTCGGGTGTTGCGGAGTTGAGGAGCGATGAGGGCGGTAAGAGGTGGTCGTAAAGTATATGATTTATTGATGTTGACTTGTTTTTGATAATGTCGTAGGGTGTGACGAATAGGAGAAACAATGAAAAAGGAACATTTATATTAATTAATTTAATACATAAATGAAACATGAAAATATTGAAAATATTGATGATAATGATTAATAATAAAACACATAAAACAGTAAATATAGCACAAATATGTAAATGCAATGAGGGGGGGGGGGGGAGAGATGAATTAGAGAGCGTCGACACATCACGGCCGCTTTGACTGAATCTTATCTGTAATAAAAACAGTTCGATGAATATAAAAATATTCAGTGAGTGGCACAGGTAGAGCTATTAATCTATATGCTCGCAATAATCACAACATTCACACACAATTCGCGAACTAGGGTCTCAATCGCTAGTTCAATCCCGCGTTGCGCCAGGGAGCACCGACTACTGAACGTCTCCCACGTTGTTCCCAATTACAGGGCCCAGGACAGGGGAATACACGGATCTGTCCTGATCCCACGTTGAGCTAGGGAGCAACGTCAACTAGCTGTTATCCCTTTTACCAACGGATATTACATTCACACAACATACTCAATGCATCTCGCATCGGCATGATTTGTACAAACAATACAATTACAACTCTTATTGAGACGTAATATCTCAATCGGCAGTACCACTCACCTTATCAATATGATCAGATAATCCAATATAAAACTGCAATAACTCTGGCCACTACACAATTGCACATAAACACAAAATACTTCCTTACACAATGTACACAATTCAAATACTGACGCTTTGCTACGATCGAGGCCACGATCAGCCCAGCAACCCTAATCTTAAGTGGCTGTTAATGTAAACAAATGTGGTGTAAAAAATAAGCAAAAAAAATATATATTCTGGCTGTCCTGTGTAACATCTAAATTTTAAGATATACCAACTATCTTGCGTGACACACATTGGAGAAGAATGGTAGAAATATTCGAGTTGTGCCAGTATATTTTCCCACAACGAAAAATTATGAGTTTATAAATTCATTAATGATTCATTCTAATGATAATAATAGTGAGGAGATGGAAATTGACAGCGATATTATTGTAAACGTGAAAGCGAACACCACTCATCATTTTATGTGGATTAAAAATATGTCACATCTTCTAAGTAAGCAAGTGTCAAAACACTTTGGAAAACTTTTTCTCTGCTACAGATGTCTAAATCACTTTCAAAGTGAAAAGATACTTCAGAAACATATGATTGATTGAAGGTTGGTTAATAAATGTCGCATTGAATTACCTACAGAAGAAACTAAATACTTGAGATTCAAAAATTTTCATCACCAAGATAAAGTTCCATTCGTAGTTTATTCTGATATTGAGTCTCTATTGCACAAAAATAAGAACACTTATGATAATAGAGATAATTCGATTAAAACTCATAATCATATAGCCTGTAGTATAGCCTATTATTTTAAATGCTCATTTGATGATTCTCTATCTTATTTTAAATTACAGAGAGGTGAAAATTGTATTGAGTGGTTTATAAATGAACTTCAAGAAATAGCACGATTTGTTGATGAAAAATTTCAAAACCCTATGCCAATGAATATAACCGAGAGACAAGAATTGGAATATACTAATGCGAAAATTTGTCACATATGCGGTAGGGAAATTTTACCAACCGAGATCAAGGTTCATGTTCATAATCACTTCACAGGAGATTTTAGAGGTTCTGCACACCAGTCCTGTAATCTGAATTTAAAAAAAAAAAAATACAGTATCAGTAGTGTTTCATAATCTAAGCAATTATGATGCTCATTTTATCATTGAACATATCGCTACAGGTTTTCCGGGGCATGTGTCACTTCTTCCAATAAACAAATAACGTTACATATCATTTACGAAATATGTTCAGAACACAAAGATTAATTTCAGATTTATTGGTTCATTCCGTTTCATGTCCAGCAGTATTGATGAACTATCGTCATACTTACTGGATCATGAAAAGAAAATAACAAAGAAATTTTGCAAAAATGATATTAAGTTCAAATTACTTACTAGAAAAGGAATTTATCCTTATGAATACTTCGATAAATGGAAAAGGTTTGAGGAGAGCTCTTTACCTGATCGTCAGCATTTCTATAGCTCTTTGAGAAGCGAACATGTAAGCGAGGAAGATTATCAACATGCGTTGAAAGTTTGGGATGTATTTGAATGTGAAACGTTGGGGCAGTACGCAGATTTATATTTAACTACTGATGTTCATTTGTTAGCAGACATTTTTGAAAATTTTCGTGAAAAATGTCTAGCAATATATAATCTGGATGCTTTACATTATTACACATCTCCAGGATTAGCATTCGATGCTATGCTGAAATACACAAATGTCACTCTTGAACTATTAACGGATGTGAATAAAGTCTTATTTATTGAGAAAGGAATACGGGGAGGATTGGTACAATGCACGAAGCGTTATGCTCAAGCCAACAATAAATTCATGAGAGAGCTATATGATGCAAAAATTGATGAATCATATCTCATGTATTTTGATATCAACAATTTATATGGAGCAGCGATAAGTAAATATTTACCATACGGAGAATTTAGTTGGGTGGATGAGACTGAATTTTATAGTATCAATTTAGGGAATACTGATGAAAATTCAGAAATTGGATTCATTTTTGAAGTGGATTTGGGATATCCATCATCTTTACAAACACTGCATAGAGATCTGCCTCTTGCACCAGAAAATTTCATACCACCAACATCTAAACAATCTAAATTACTAGCAAATCTATATGATAAAAAAAAATTATGTGATACATTATCAAAACTTGAAACAATATCTAGAACTAGTAATGCAAATAACACGAATTCATCGGATTTTGAAATTTAAACAAAGTTCTTGGCTCAAAAGTTATATTGAATTAAATACTGAATTAAGGAGAAAATCTGAAAACCTGTTTGAAAAAAATTATTTCAAGCTTATGATCAATGCTATTTTTGGTAAAACAATGGAAAACGTTAGGAAACATAGAACTGTTAGATTAGTTACTCAATGGGGAGGGAGACATGGTGCGAAATCATTGATAGCAAAACCAAATTTTCACAGCTGTACAATATTAGATAAGAATATCGTATTAGTAGAGATGTGTAAGCAATTTGTTCTATTGAATAAACCTATCTATGTGGGCTTCTCTATTTTAGATATTTCAAAGACATTTGTCTACGATTTTCATTACGGTTACATAAAAAATAATTTTGGTGTGGATGCTCAACTTTGCTACACGGATACAGATAGTTAAATCTATTTTTTCAAGAATATTGATATTAATAAGATTATCAAACGTGATATCCACAAATTTTATACTTCTGACTATCCTCCAGATAATTCATATGGCATACCCTTAGCCAATAAGAAGGTTATTGGATTGATGAAAGATGAGAACAATGGTAAAATAATGACACATTTTATTGGACTCAGGGCTAAACTCTACGCCTTCAAAACTTTAATCAACGATAAGCTTGAAGAAAGTATGAAGGCTAAAGGTATCACGAAAGCTACGATGAAGTCTATTTGCTATGATGATTATTATAACTGTCTCTTTTATAATGAATCTGTATCAAGAACACAAATGTTGATTACTTCCAAACATCACAATGTACATACAGTCAAACAGAATAAACTAGCATTAAGTGCACATGATGATAAGCGAATTGTCAATTATATTTTCACAGATACTTACCCTCATGGCTACAACTTTGCTGAGAACACTCACAGGATATGTTAATGAATAATATGTGAATATATATGTATTTATAAATAATAAAAATGGAGATTCATTGAATATATATAGTTTTTTTTATTTAATTTCAATTCAATTACATGAAAGTCTTTCAATGCTCAATTTTGATTTAAAATAAAATAATATAGTAAAGCTTCTCAACTTACATGATTACTTACATAAAATACGAGCACACACTCAACTGAACAATGTTTTAAAATGTTCTTTAACCGCTACACAAAGTTTACGATTAAAGAAAAATAGATCTAAATTTTCTAGCATCTCCTTCTTAGGCTCGCGATGTAATTTTGACGTTGTTGCTGTTGCTGTTGTCAAAGCGTCTGTAGATCGGACTGCGTTGGTTGTTGTTCGTGCTGTTATCATTGTTGTTGCTGTTGTTGTTGTTGTTATCGCTGCTGTTGCTGTTGTTGTTACTGTTATCGCTGCTGTTGCTGTTGTTGTTGCTGTTATCGTTGTTGCCGTTACTTGCATTGTTGTTGGTGTGATTATTGTTGATATACTTGATGATGATGTTGCTAGTGGATTTGGAACTGAATCAGTCTCCATTTCAACTAATATATTATCAAAATTTCTATCACTGCTCGATACTAACCAGGAAAAATCTTGGTTCAACCAATACTCAGCGTTTATAAGATCAAAGTCCATTTTAGTGTAATAATAATACAAACTGAAAAGTAACATGTAAAATGAGCCCTTATATACTGCTATAATTTTTTTCTTATCCACAACCTATTGCTTCAATCTATTGATTGCAAGGAATTGAACCCTCATAGTTTTCACATTAATTTAGATTCGATTGTTTTTAAATAGACTACCTCATTCGCTGTTCGTTATGTTCATAACATTCGTATTGGTTAGGAAAAGGTAAGGATACTTTGTAATGAACTAGTCACACAATATTCTAATACATTTTATTATTCATATTATACCAATACAATAAATGCATATTTTACTGACTATATCTCATTTTTCTTACCTTATCTCCTAATACAGGTGTAATAATAGGAGAATAATGAGAATATAACTTGAAATTGAATCTTTCATGATTTCTTGCGAATTGCTCCCACTTTTCACATCTGGCTATGCGGTAGGCATACCCCCACTTTACTAGGAGATGAACTTGTGGTTTTTTGTTGGAACGAACTCTTCTTGTTGACGACGTCAATTTTGATATTTTCAACTCGGTTGGTAAAACAAAAAATTTCTATATCCAGTTTTAGAATTTCCAAGTTTTTTAAATATGAAGTCAGTCTTTGGTTGTAGTTCTGACTTCTTTCCATTCTTATATAGAAAATTTCTATTTATCCACAAATTCTATGTTGACAATGTTCCCCGACTTTGTCTCTTGAAACAATAAGAAGTTTGCCAGAAGAGGCTTTATTATTCAACTCAACAATGTCTGTTTCTTCTAAATGATTAAATCGTTGTCCCAAGTAAATTCGATGATCCAAATGTTACAGAACTACTCGTTCATCATAAGTTGTAGCAATTCGGTAAAGTTTTAAAATTTTATATTTTTTACCAATTTCAAGAGATGTGAGTGGTAAATTTTCTTTTACTTTTGCAACTTTGTTGATTTTTTGTTAAAGACTCATGATGCAATTATTTGAATTTCTGAATATTTTCTACTGGAGATAGAACAAAACTAATCACCAAATCTAACTATTTCTATATATTTATAGGATATCCCCCACTATAGAATTCACTGTGATTCTGACATATAATGAGACTAGATTATTAATACAAGTGTTCCAGTTCAGTGCCATCAACTTGAAAGAGGTCAATGTTAATGTGACTCATCCCCAGCTGCATTCTAACAGCAATATTGCACACCTGAACATACCCTCAGTCATTGCCCTCCTAGCACAGAAGTACAGTGAACTTAAGACACATTCCTGGTGTTACAATTACACATCTGTTGTCACTTGGGGTTAATATTGGGTATGACTCATCTTCAGGTGGTAATGAGACACGTGCATTGAACTTAAGACGCGTTCCTAGTTAGCAGGTGTTGAGACACGAGCACTTGTGGTTTATGCGGATTAAACATCCTTGGACACGTGTAGGACGCGTGCCTCCTCAGGTGCATTCCTGAGATATTAGCGGGCACGTGTCATTGCCCACCTGAACTCATGACTCATTCACACGTGCAAACTATGACGTCATCTAGTAACCGCCGACCAGGCCGCCATCTTTGAAATTGGTCCAGAACTCTCTAAGAGTTCATGATCAGCCGCCATCTTGGGAAGTGGTCCAGAACTCTCCCTACTAAACTACTGTTGAGAAATTTTTGACTCTGTAAATCTGCTCAGAAGCAAGATTTTGCTTCAAAATTGCGTTATATGGCAGAATCTAGCACCAAATACAGCATATTTCGTGTTTTTAGAGTGCTATTTGCAGTTTTACAAACTTTGGAATGAGTCAAAATCACGCTTTTCCGCGCAGATTTTCACAATCAAAAAGCTCATATTCCTATCCAAGACCTCATAATATGTATGAATCCATCGACAAAAACATCATATTCCGTGTTTTCAGAGCGCTATCTGCAGTTATATGAAGTTTGAAATAAGTCAAAATTACCACATTCTGAGCAGTTTCAAAGTATCGCAAATCACATAAATCCATCCAATACAACATAATACGCATGAATCCGTCCTCAAATGCACAAAATTTTGCGTTTCCAGCGAGTTATCAGCGTTTTTCTTAGTCTCGTTTAGAAATTTCTGACTCTGTAAATCTGCTCAGAAGCAAGATTTTGCTTTGAAAGTGCGTTATATGGCAGAATCTAGTACCAAATACATCATATTTCGTATTTTTAGAGTGCTACTTGCAGTTTTACAAACTTTGGGATAAGTCGAAATCACGCTTTTCCGCGCCGATTTTCACAATCAAAAAGTTCATATTCCTCTTCAGGACCTCATAATATGTATGAAACTACCGACAAAAACATCATATTTCGTGTTTTCAGAGCGCTACCTGCAGTTATATGGAGTTTGAAATATGTCAAAATTACCACATGCTGAGCAGTTTCAAAGTATCGCAAATCACATAAATCTATTCAATACAACATAATACGCATGAATCTGTCCTCGAATGCACAAAATTTTGCGTTTCCAGCGAGTTATCAGCGTTTTTTCTGAGTCTTGTTGAGAAATTTTTGACTCTGTAAATCTGCTCAGAAGTAAGATTTTGCTTCAAAAGTGCGTTATGTGGCAGAACCTACTTCCAAATACATCATATTTCGTGTTTTTAGAGTGCTATTTGCCGTTTTACAAACTCTGGAATAAGTAGAAATAACGCTTTTCAGCGCAGATTTTCACAATCAAAAAGTTCATATTTCTATCAAGGACCTCATAATATGTATGAATCGATCGACAAAAACATCATATTTCGTGCTTTCAGAGCGCTATCTGCAGTTATATGAAGTTTGAAATAAGTCAAGATTACCACATTCTGAGCAGTTCCAAAGTATCGCAAATCACATAAATCTATCCAATACAACATGATACGCATGAATCCGTCCTCAGATGCACAAAATTTTGCGTTTCCAGCGAGTTATCAGCGTTTTTTCTGAGTCTCGTTGAGAAATTTTTGACTCTGTAAATCTGCTCAGGAGCAAGATTTTGCTTTAAAAGTGCGTTATATGGCAGAATCTAGCACCAAATACATCATATCTCGTGTTTTTAGAGTGCTATTTGCAGTTTTACAAACTTTGGAATAAGTCTAAATCACGCTTTTCCGCGCAGATTGTTAGAATCAAAAAGTTCATATTCCTATTCAGGACCTCATAATATGTATGAATCTATCGAAAAAACATCATGTTTCGTGTTTTCAGAGCGCTATCTGCAGTTATATGAAGTTTGAAATAAGTCAAAATTACCACATTCTGAGCAGTTTCAAAGTATCGTAAATCACATAAATCTATCCAATACAACATAATACGCATGAATCCGTCCTCAATTGCACAAAATTTTGCGTTTTCAGCGAGTTATGAGCGTTTTTTCTGAGTCTCGTTGAGAAATTTTTGACTCTGTAAATCTGCTCAGAAGTAGGATTTTGCTTCAAAAGTGCGTTATATGGCAGAATCTAGCACCAAATACATCATATTTTGTATTTCTAGAGTGCTATTCGCAGTTTCACAAACTTTGGAATAAGTCGAAATCACGCTTTTCCGCGCAGATTTTCACAATCAAAAAGTTCATATTCCTATTCAGGACCCCAAAATATGTATGAATCAATCGACAAAAACATCATATTTCGTGTTTTCAGAGCGCTATATGCAGTTATATGAAGTTTGGAAATAAGTCAAAATTACCACATTCTGAGCAGTTTCAAAGTATCGCGAATCACTTAAATCTGTCCAATACAACATAATACGCATGAGTTCGTCCTCAAATGCACAAAATTTTGCGTTTCCAGCGAGTTATCAGCGTTTTTTTCTGAGTCTTGTTGAGAAATTTTTGACTCTGTAAATCTGCTCAGAAGCAAGATTTTGCTCTAAAATTGCGTTATATGGCAGAATCTAGCACCAAATACATCATATTTTCTGTTTTTAGAGTGCTATTTGCAGTTTTACAAACTTTGGAATAAGTCGAAATCACGCTCTTCCGCGCAGATTTTCACAATCAAAAAGTTCATATAACTATTCAGGACCTCATAATATGTATAAATCTATCGACAAAAACATCATATTCCGTGTTTTCAGAGCGCTATCTGCAGTTATATGAAGTTTGAAATAAGTCAAAATTACCACATTCTGAGCAGTTTCAAAGTATCGCAAAGCACATAAATATATCCAATACAACATAATACGCATGAACCCGTCCTCAGATGCACGAAATTTAGCGTTTCCAGCAAGTTATCAACGTTCCTTCTGAGACTCGTTAAGAAATTTTTGACTCTGTAAATCTGCTCAGAAGCAGGATTTTGCTTCAAAAGTGCATTATTTGGCAGAATCTAGCAACAAATACATCATATTTCGTGTTTTTAGAGTGCTATTTGCAGTTTTACAAACTTTGGAATAAGTCGAAATCACGCTTTTCCGCGCAGATTTTCACAATCAAAAAGTTCATATTCCTATTCAGGACCTCATAATATATATGAATCTATCGACAAGAACATCATATTTCGTGTTTTTGGAGCGCTATCTGCAGTTATATGAAATTTGAAATAAGTCAAAATTACCACATTCTGAGCAGTTTCAAAGTATCGCAAATCACATAAATCTATCCAATACAACATAATAGGCATAAAACCGTCCTCAAATGCACAAAATTTTGCGTTTCCAGCAAGTTATTAGCGTTTTTCTGAGTCTCGTTGAGAAATTATTGACTCTGTGAATCTGCTTAGAAGCAAGATTTAGCTTCAAAAGTGCATTATATGGCAGAATCTAGCACCAAATACATCATATTTCGTGTTTTTAGAGTGCTATTAGCAGTTTTGCAAACTTTGGAATAAGTCGAAATCACGCTTTTCCGCGCAGATTTCCACAATCAAAATGTTCATATTCCTATTCAGGACCTCATAATATGTATGAATCTATCGACAAAAACATCATATTCCGTGTTTTCAGAGCGCTATTTGCAGTTATATGAGGTTGGAAATAAGTCAAAATTACCACATTCTGAGCAGTTTCAAAGTATTGCAAATCACATAAATCAGTCCAATACAACATAATACGCATATATCCGTCCTCAAATGCACAAAATTTTGCGTTTCCAGCGAGTTATCAGCGTTTTTCTAAGTCTCGTTTAGAAATTTTTGACTCTGTAAATCTGATCAGAAGCAAGATTTTGCTTCAAAAGTGCGTTATATGGCAGAATCTAGTACCAAATACATCATATTTCGTGTTTTTAGAGTGCAACTTGCAGTTTCACAAACTTTAGGATAAGTCGAAATCACGCTTTTCCGCGCAGATTTTCACAATCAAAAAGTTCATATTCCTCTTCAGGACCTCATAATATGTATGAAACTATCGACAAAAACATCATATTCCGTGTTTTCAGAGCGCTATCTGCAGTTATATGGAGTTTGAAATAAATCAAAATTACCACATGCTGAGCAGTTTCAAAGTATCGCAAATCACATAAATCTATCCAATACAACATAATACGCATGAATCCGTCCTCGAATGCACAAAATTTTGCGTTTCCAGCGAGTTATCAGCGTTTTTTCTGAGTCTTGTTGAGAAATTTTTGACTCTGTAAATCTGCTCAGAAGCAAGATTTTGCTTCAAAAGTGCGTTATATGGCAGAATCTAGTTCCAAATACATCATATTTCTTGTTTTTAGAGTGCTATTTGCCGTTTTACAAACTTTGGAATAAGTAGAAATAACGCTTTTCAGCGCAGATTTTCACAATCAAAAAGTTCATATTTCTATCAAGGACCTCATAATATGTATTAATCTAACGACAAAAACATCATATTTCGTGTTTTTAGAGCGCTATCTGCAGTTATATGAAGTTTGAAATAAGTCAAAATTACCACATTCTGAGCAGTTTCAAAGTATCGCAAATCACATAAATCTATCCAATACGACATAATACGCATGAATCTGTCCTCGAATGCACAAAATTTAGCGTTTCCAGCGAGCTATCAGCGTTTTTTCCGAGTATCGTTGAGAAATTTTTGACTCTGTAAATCTGCTCAGAAGTAAGATTTTGCTTCAAAAGTGCGTTATATGGCAGAATCCTGCACCAAATACATCATATTTCGTGTTTTTAGAGTGCTATTTGCAGTTTTACAAACTTTGGAATAAGTCTGAATCACGCTTTTCCGCGCAGATTTTCAAAATCAAAAAGTTCATATTCCTATTCAGGACCTCATAATATGTATGAATCTATCGAAAAAACATCATGTTTCGTGTTTTCAGAGCGCTATCTACAGTTATATGAAGTTTGAAATAAGTCAAAATTACCACATTCTGAGCAGTCTCAAAGTATCGCAAATCACATAAATCTATCCAATACAACATAATAGGCATGAATCCGTCCTCAAATGCACAAAATTTTGCGTTTCCAGCGAGTTATCAGCGTTTTTTCTGAGTCTTGTTGAGAAATTTTTGACTCTGTAAATCTGCTCAGAAGCAAGATTTTGCTTCAAAAGTGCGTTATATGGCAGAATCTAGTTCCAAATACATCATATTTCTTGTTTTTAGAGTGCTATTTGCCGTTTTACAAACTTTGGAATAAGTAGAAATAACGCTTTTCAGCGCAGATTTTCACAATCAAAAAGTTCATATTTCTATCAAGGACCTCATAATATGTATGAATCTAACGACAAAAACATCATATTTCGTGTTTTTAGAGCGCTATCTGCAGTTATATGAAGTTTGAAATAAGTCAAAATTACCACATTCTGAGCAGTTTCAAAGTATCGCAAATCACATAAATCTATCCAATACGACATAATACGCATGAATCTGTCCTCGAATGCACAAAATTTAGCGTTTCCAGCGAGCTATCAGCGTTTTTTCCGAGTATCGTTGAGAAATTTTTGACTCTGTAAATCTGCTCAGAAGTAAGATTTTGCTTCAAAAGTGCGTTATATGGAAGAATCCTGCACCAAATACATCATATTTCGTGTTTTTAGAGTGCTATTTGCAGTTTTACAAACTTTGGAATAAGTCTAAATCACGCTTTTCCGCGCAGATTTTCAAAATCAAAAAGTTCATATTCCTATTCAGGACCTCATAATATGTATGAATCTATCGAAAAAACATCATGTTTCGTGTTTTCAGAGCGCTATCTACAGTTATATGAAGTTTGAAATAAGTCAAAATTACCACATTCTGAGCAGTCTCAAAGTATCGCAAATCACATAAATCTATCCAATACAACATAATAGGCATGAATCCGTCCTCAAATGCACAAAATTTTGCGTTTCCAGCGAGTTATCAGCGTTTTTTCTGAGTCTTGTTGAGAAATTTTTGACTCTGTAAATCTGCTCAGAAGCAAGATTTTGCTTCAAAAGTGCGTTATATGGCAGAATCTAGCACCAAATACATCATATTTCCTGTTTTTAGAGTGCTATTTGCAGTTTTACAAACTTTGGAATAAGTCGAAATCACGCTCTTCCGCGCAGATTTTCACAATCAAAAAGTTCATATAACTATTCAGGACCTCATAATATGTATAAATCTATCGACAAAAACATCATATTCTGTGTTTTCAGAGCGCTATCTGCAGTTATATGAAGTTTGAAATAAGTCAAAATTACCACATTCTGAGCAGTTTCAAAGTATCGCAAATCACATAAATATATCCAATACAACATAATACGCATGAACCCGTCCTCAGATGCACGAAATTCAGCGTTTCCAGCGAGTTACCAACGTTCCTTCTGAGACTCGTTGAGCAATTTTTGACTCTGTAAATCTGCTCAGAAGCAGAATTTTGCTTCAAAAGTGCGTTATATGGCAGAATCTAGCAACAAATACATCATATTTCGTGTTTTTAGAGTGCTATTTGCAGTTTTACAAACTTTGGAATAAGTCGAAATCACGCTTTTCCGCGCGAATTTTCACAATCAAAAAGTTCATATTCCTATTCAGGACCTCATAATATGTATGAATCTATTGACAAAAACATCATATTTCGTGTTTTCGGAGCGCTATCTGCAGTTATATGAAGTTTGAAATAAGTCAAAATTACCACATTCTGAGCAGTTTCAAAGTATCGCAAATCACATAAATCTATCCAATACAACATAATAGGCATAAAACCGTCCTCAAATGCACAAAATTTTGCGTTTCCAGCAATTTATTAGCGTTTTTCTGAGTCTCGTTGAGAAATTATTGACTCTGTGAATCTGCTTAGAAGCAAGATTTAGCTTCAAAAGTGCATTATATGGCAGAATCTAGCACCAAATACATCATATTTCGTGTATTTAGAGTGCTATTAGCAGTTTTACAAACTTTGGAATAAGTCGAAATCACGCTTTTCCGCGCAGATTTTCACAATCAAAATGTTCATATTCCTATTCAGGACCTCATGATATGTATGAATCTATCGACAAAAACATCATATTCCGTGTTTTCAGAGCGCTATCTGCAGTTATATGGAGTTTGAAATAAGTCAAAATTACCACATGCTGAGCAGTTTCAAAGTATCGCAAATCACATAAATCTATCCAATACAACATAATAGGCATAAAACCGTCCTCAAATGCACAGAATTTTGCGTTTCCAGCTAGTTATCAGCGTTTTTTCTAAGCCTTGTTGAGAAATTTTTGACTCTGTAAATCTGCTCAGAAGCAAGATTTTGCTCCAAAAGTGCGTTATATGGCAGAATCTAGTTCCAAATACATCATATTTCTTGTTTTTAGAGTGCTATTTGCCGTTTTACAAACTTTGGAATAAGTAGAAATCACGCTTTTCAGCGCAGATTTTCACAATCAAAAAGTTCATATTTCTATCAAGGACCTCATAATATGTATGGATCTATCGACAAAAACATCATTTTTCGTGTTTTCAGAGCGCTATCTGCAGTTATATGAATCATAAATCTATCCAATACAACATGACACGCATAAATCCGTCCTCAAATGCACAAAATTTTGCGTTTCCAGGGAGTTATCAGCGTTTTTTCTGAGACTCGTTGAGAAATTTTTGACTCTGTTAATCTGCTCAGAAGCAAGATTTTGCTTCAAAAGTGCGATATATGACAGAATCTAGCACCAAATACATCATATTTCGTGTTTTTAGAGTGCTATTTGCAGTTTTACTAACTCTGGGATAAGTCGAAATCGCGCTCTTCCGCGCAGATTTTCACAATCAAAAAGTTCATATTCCTCTTCAGGACCTCATAATATGTATAAATCTATCGACAAAAACATCATATTTCGTGTTTTCAGAGCGCTATCTGCAGTTATATGAAGTTTGAAATAAGTCAAAATTACCACATTTTGAGCAGTTTCAAAGTATCGCAAATCACATAAATCCATCCAATACAACATAATACGCATGAATCCGTCCTTGAATGCACAAAATTTTGCGTTTCCAGCGAGTTATCAGCGTTTTTTCTGAGTCTCGTTGAGAAATTTTTGACCCTGTAAATCTGCTCAGAAGCAAGATTTTGCTCCAAAAGTGCGGTATATGGCAGAATCTAGCACCAAATACATCATATTTCGTGTTTTTAGAGTGCTATTTGCAGTTTTACAAACTTTGGAATAAATCGAAATCACGCTTTTCCGCACAGATTTTCACAATCAAAAAGTTCATATTCCTATTCAGGACCTCATAATATGTATGAATCTATCGACAAAAACATCATATTTCGTGTTTTCAGAGCGCTATATGCAGTTATATAAAGTTTGGAAATAAGTCAAAACTACCACATTCTGAGCAGATTCAAAGTATCGCAAATCACATAAATATATCCAATACAACATAATACGCATGAACATGTCTTTAGATGCACAAAATTTAGCGTTTCCAGCAAGTTATTAGCGTTTTTCTGAGTCTCGTTGAGAAATTATTGACTCTGTGAATCTGCTTAGAAGCAAGATTTAGCTTCAAAAGTGCATTATATGGCAGAATCTAGCACCAAATACATCATATTTCGTGTTTTTAGAGTGCTATTAGCAGTTTTGCAAACTTTGGAATAAGTCGAAATCACGCTTTTCCGCGCAGATTTCCACAATCAAAATGTTCATATTCCTATTCAGGACCTCATAATATGTATGAATCTATCGACAAAAACATCATATTCCGTGTTTTCAGAGCGCTATTTGCAGTTATATGAGGTTGGAAATAAGTCAAAATTACCACATTCTGAGCAGTTTCAAAGTATTGCAAATCACATAAATCAGTCCAATACAACATAATACGCATATATCCGTCCTCAAATGCACAAAATTTTGCGTTTCCAGCGAGTTATCAGCGTTTTTCTAAGTCTCGTTTAGAAATTTTTGACTCTGTAAATCTGCTCAGAAGCAAGATTTTGCTTCAAAAGTGCGTTATATGGCAGAATCTAGTACCAAATACATCATATTTCGTGTTTTTAGAGTGCAACTTGCAGTTTCACAAACTTTAGGATAAGTCGAAATCACGCTTTTCCGCGCAGATTTTCACAATCAAAAAGTTCATATTCCTCTTCAGGACCTCATAATATGTATGAAACTATCGACAAAAACATCATATTCCGTGTTTTCAGAGCGCTATCTGCAGTTATATGGAGTTTGAAATAAATCAAAATTACCACATGCTGAGCAGTTTCAAAGTATCGCAAATCACATAAATCTATCCAATACAACATAATACGCATGAATCCGTCCTCGAATGCACAAAATTTTGCGTTTCCAGCGAGTTATCAGCGTTTTTTCTGAGTCTTGTTGAGAAATTTTTGACTCTGTAAATCTGCTCAGAAGCAAGATTTTGCTTCAAAAGTGCGTTATATGGCAGAATCTAGTTCCAAATACATCATATTTCTTGTTTTTAGAGTGCTATTTGCCGTTTTACAAACTTTGGAATAAGTAGAAATAACGCTTTTCAGCGCAGATTTTCACAATCAAAAAGTTCATATTTCTATCAAGGACCTCATAATATGTATGAATCTAACGACAAAAACATCATATTTCGTGTTTTTAGAGCGCTATCTGCAGTTATATGAAGTTTGAAATAAGTCAAAATTACCACATTCTGAGCAGTTTCAAAGTATCGCAAATCACATAAATCTATCCAATACGACATAATACGCATGAATCTGTCCTCGAATGCACAAAATTTAGCGTTTCCAGCGAGCTATCAGCGTTTTTTCCGAGTATCGTTGAGAAATTTTTGACTCTGTAAATCTGCTCAGAAGTAAGATTTTGCTTCAAAAGTGCGTTATATGGCAGAATCCTGCACCAAATACATCATATTTCGTGTTTTTAGAGTGCTATTTGCAGTTTTACAAACTTTGGAATAAGTCTGAATCACGCTTTTCCGCGCAGATTTTCAAAATCAAAAAGTTCATATTCCTATTCAGGACCTCATAATATGTATGAATCTATCGAAAAAACATCATGTTTCGTGTTTTCAGAGCGCTATCTACAGTTATATGAAGTTTGAAATAAGTCAAAATTACCACATTCTGAGCAGTCTCAAAGTATCGCAAATCACATAAATCTATCCAATACAACATAATAGGCATGAATCCGTCCTCAAATGCACAAAATTTTGCGTTTCCAGCGAGTTATCAGCGTTTTTTCTGAGTCTTGTTGAGAAATTTTTGACTCTGTAAATCTGCTCAGAAGCAAGATTTTGCTTCAAAAGTGCGTTATATGGCAGAATCTAGTTCCAAATACATCATATTTCTTGTTTTTAGAGTGCTATTTGCCGTTTTACAAACTTTGGAATAAGTAGAAATAACGCTTTTCAGCGCAGATTTTCACAATCAAAAAGTTCATATTTCTATCAAGGACCTCATAATATGTATGAATCTAACGACAAAAACATCATATTTCGTGTTTTTAGAGCGCTATCTGCAGTTATATGAAGTTTGAAATAAGTCAAAATTACCACATTCTGAGCAGTTTCAAAGTATCGCAAATCACATAAATCTATCCAATACGACATAATACGCATGAATCTGTCCTCGAATGCACAAAATTTAGCGTTTCCAGCGAGCTATCAGCGTTTTTTCCGAGTATCGTTGAGAAATTTTTGACTCTGTAAATCTGCTCAGAAGTAAGATTTTGCTTCAAAAGTGCGTTATATGGAAGAATCCTGCACCAAATACATCATATTTCGTGTTTTTAGAGTGCTATTTGCAGTTTTACAAACTTTGGAATAAGTCTAAATCACGCTTTTCCGCGCAGATTTTCAAAATCAAAAAGTTCATATTCCTATTCAGGACCTCATAATATGTATGAATCTATCGAAAAAACATCATGTTTCGTGTTTTCAGAGCGCTATCTACAGTTATATGAAGTTTGAAATAAGTCAAAATTACCACATTCTGAGCAGTCTCAAAGTATCGCAAATCACATAAATCTATCCAATACAACATAATAGGCATGAATCCGTCCTCAAATGCACAAAATTTTGCGTTTCCAGCGAGTTATCAGCGTTTTTTCTGAGTCTTGTTGAGAAATTTTTGACTCTGTAAATCTGCTCAGAAGCAAGATTTTGCTTCAAAAGTGCGTTATTTGGCAGAATCTAGCACCAAATACATCATATTTCCTGTTTTTAGAGTGCTATTTGCAGTTTTACAAACTTTGGAATAAGTCGAAATCACGCTCTTCCGCGCAGATTTTCACAATCAAAAAGTTCATATAACTATTCAGGACCTCATAATATGTATAAATCTATCGACAAAAACATCATATTCTGTGTTTTCAGAGCGCTATCTGCAGTTATATGAAGTTTGAAATAAGTCAAAATTACCACATTCTGAGCAGTTTCAAAGTATCGCAAATCACATAAATATATCCAATACAACATAATACGCATGAACCCGTCCTCAGATGCACGAAATTCAGCGTTTCCAGCGAGTTACCAACGTTCCTTCTGAGACTCGTTGAGCAATTTTTGACTCTGTAAATCTGCTCAGAAGCAGAATTTTGCTTCAAAAGTGCGTTATATGGCAGAATCTAGCAACAAATACATCATATTCCGTGTTTTTAGAGTGCTATTTGCAGTTTTACAAACTTTGGAATAAGTCGAAATCACGCTTTTCCGCGCAGATTTTCACAATCAAAAAGTTCATATTCCTATTCAGGACCTCATAATATGTATGAATCTATTGACAAAAACATCATATTTCGTGTTTTCGGAGCGCTATCTGCAGTTATATGAAGTTTGAAATAAGTCAAAATTACCACATTCTGAGCAGTTTCAAAGTATCGCAAATCACATAAATCTATCCAATACAACATAATAGGCATAAAACCGTCCTCAAATGCACAAAATTTTGCGTTTCCAGCAATTTATTAGCGTTTTTCTGAGTCTCGTTGAGAAATTATTGACTCTGTGAATCTGCTTAGAAGCAAGATTTAGCTTCAAAAGTGCATTATATGGCAGAATCTAGCACCAAATACATCATATTTCGTGTATTTAGAGTGCTATTAGCAGTTTTGCAAACTTTGGAATAAGTCGAAATCACGCTTTTCCGCGCAGATTTTCACAATCAAAATGTTCATATTCCTATTCAGGACCTCATGATATGTATGAATCTATCGACAAAAACATCATATTCCGTGTTTTCAGAGCGCTATCTGCAGTTATATGGAGTTTGAAATAAGTCAAAATTACCACATGCTGAGCAGTTTCAAAGTATCGCAAATCACATAAATCTATCCAATACAACATAATAGGCATAAAACCGTCCTCAAATGCACAGAATTTTGCGTTTCCAGCTAGTTATCAGCGTTTTTTCTAAGCCTTGTTGAGAAATTTTTGACTCTGTAAATCTGCTCAGAAGCAAGATTTTGCTCCAAAAGTGCGTTATATGGCAGAATCTAGTTCCAAATACATCATATTTCTTGTTTTTAGAGTGCTATTTGCCGTTTTACAAACTTTGGAATAAGTAGAAATCACGCTTTTCAGCGCAGATTTTCACAATCAAAAAGTTCATATTTCTATCAAGGACCTCATAATATGTATGGATCTATCGACAAAAACATCATTTTTCGTGTTTTCAGAGCGCTATCTGCAGTTATATGAATCATAAATCTATCCAATACAACATGACACGCATAAATCCGTCCTCAAATGCACAAAATTTTGCGTTTCCAGGGAGTTATCAGCGTTTTTTCTGAGACTCGTTGAGAAATTTTTGACTCTGTTAATCTGCTCAGAAGCAAGATTTTGCTTCAAAAGTGCGATATATAACAGAATCTAGCACCAAATACATCATATTTCGTGTTTTTAGAGTGCTATTTGCAGTTTTACTAACTCTGGGATAAGTCGAAATCGCGCTCTTCCGCGCAGATTTTCACAATCAAAAAGTTCATATTCCTCTTCAGGACCTCATAATATGTATAAATCTATCGACAAAAACATCATATTTCGTGTTTTCAGAGCGCTATCTGCAGTTATATGAAGTTTGAAATAAGTCAAAATTACCACATTTTGAGCAGTTTCAAAGTATCGCAAATCACATAAATCCATCCAATACAACATAATACGCATGAATCCGTCCTTGAATGCACAAAATTTTGCGTTTCCAGCGAGTTATCAGCGTTTTTTCTGAGTCTCGTTGAGAAATTTTTGACCCTGTAAATCTGCTCAGAAGCAAGATTTTGCTCCAAAAGTGCGGTATATGGCAGAATCTAGCACCAAATACATCATATTTCGTGTTTTTAGAGTGCTATTTGCAGTTTTACAAACTTTGGAATAAATCGAAATCACGCTTTTCCGCACAGATTTTCACAATCAAAAAGTTCATATTCCTATTCAGGACCTCATAATATGTATGAATCTATCGACAAAAACATCATATTTCGTGTTTTCAGAGCGCTATATGCAGTTATATAAAGTTTGGAAATAAGTCAAAACTACCACATTCTGAGCAGATTCAAAGTATCGCAAATCACATAAATATATCCAATACAACATAATACGCATGAACATGTCTTTAGATGCACAAAATTTAGCGTTTCCAGCGAGTTATCAACGTTTTTCCTGAGACTTGTTGAGAAATTTTTGACTCTGTAAATCTGCTCAGAAGTAGGATTTTGCTTCAAAAGTGCGTTATATGGCAGAATCTAGCACCAAATACATCATATTCCGTGTTTTTAGAGTGCTATTTGCAGTTTTACAAACTTTGGAATAAGTCGAAATCACGCTTTTCCACGCAGATTTTCACAATCAAAAAGTTCATATAACTATTCCGGACCTCATAATATGTATGGATCTATCGACAAAAACAACATATTTCGTGTTTTCAGAGCGCTATCTGCAGTTATATGAAGTTTGAAATAAGTCAAAATTACCACATTTTGAGCAGTTTCAAAGTATCGCAAATCACATAAATCTATCCAATACAACATAATACGCATGAATCCGTCCTTAAATGCACAAAATTTTGCGTCTCCAGCGAGTTATCAGCGTTTCTTCTGAGTCTCGTTGAGAAATTTTTGACTCTGTAAATCTGCTCAGAAGCAAGATTTTGCTTCAAAAGTGCGTTATATGGCAGAATCTAGTTCCAAATTTATCATATTTCGTGTTTTCAGAGCGCTATCTGCAGTTATATGAAGTTTGAAATAAGTCAAAATTACCACATTCTGAGCAGTTCCAAAGTATCGCAAATCACATAAATCTATCCAATACAACATGATACGCATGAATCCGTCCTCAGATGCACAAAATTTTGCGTTTCCAGCGAGTTATCAGCGTTTTTTCTGAGTCTCGTTGAGAAATTTTTGACTCTGTAAATCTGCTCAGGAGCAAGATTTTGCTTCAAAAGTGCGATATATGGCAGAATCTAGCACCAAATACATTATATTTCGTGTTTTTAGAGTGCTATTTGCAGTTTTACAAACTTTGGAATAAGTCTAAATCACGCTTTTTCGCGCAGATTTTCAAAATCAAAAAGTTCATATTCCTATTCAGGACCTCATAATATGTATTAATCTATCGAAAAAACATCATGTTTCGTGTTTTCAGAGCGCTATCTGCAGTTATATGAAGTTTGAAATAAGTCAAAATTACCACATTTTGAGCAGTTTCAAAGTATCGCAAATCACATAAATCTATCCAATACAACATGATACGCATGAATCCGTCCTCAAATGCACAAAATTTTGCGTTTCCAGCGAGTTATCAGCGTTTTTTCTGAGTCTCGTTGAGAAATTTTTGACCCTGTAAATCTGCTCAGAAGCAAGATTTTGCTTCAAAAGTGCGGTATATGGCAGAATCTAGCACCAAGTACATCATATTTCGTGTTTTTAGAGTGCTTTTTGCAGCTTTACAAACTTTGGAATAAATCGAAATCACGCTTTTCCGCACAGATTTTCACAATCAAAAAGTTCATATTCCTATTCAGGACCTCATAATATGTATGAATCTATCGACAAAAACATCATATCTCGTGTTTTCAGAGCGCTATATGCAGTTATATGAAGTTTGGAAATAAGTCAAGACTACCACATTCTGAGCAGTTTCAAAGTATCGCAAATCACATAAATATATCCAATACAACATAAAACGCATGAACATGTCTTTAGATGCACAAAATTTAGCGTTTCCAGCGAGTTATCAACGTTTTTTCTGAGACTTGTTGAGAAATTTTTGACTCTGTAAATCTGCTCAGAAGCAGGATTTTGCTTCAAAAGTGCGTTATATGGCAGAATCTAGCACCAAATACATCATATTTCGTGTTTTTAGAGTGCTATTTGCAGTTTTACAAACTTTGGAATAAGTCGAAATCACGCTTTTCCACGCAGATTTTCACAATCAAAAAGCTCATATAACTATTCAGGACCTCATAATATGTATGGATCTATCGACAAAAACATCATATTTCTTGTTTTCAGAGCGCTATCTGCAGTTATATGAAGTTTGAAATAAGTCAAAATTACCACATTCTGAGCAGTTTCAAAGTATCGTAAATCACATTAATCTATCCAATACAACATAATACGCATAAATGCGTCCTCAAATGCACAAAATTTTGCGTTTCCAGCGTGTTATCAGCGTTTTTCCTGAGTCTCGTTGAGAGATTTTTGCCTCTGTAAATCTGCTCAGAAGCAAGATTTTGCTTCAAAAGTGCGTTATATGGCAGAATCTAGCTCCAAATACATCATATTTCGTGTTTTCAGAGCGCTATCTGCAGTTATATGAAGTTTGGAAATAAGTCGAAATTACCACATTCTGAGCAGTTTCAAAGTATCGCAAATCACATATATCTATCCAATACAACATTATACGCATGGATCCGTCGTCAAAGGCACAAAGTTTTGCGTCTCCAGCGAGTTATCAGCGTTTTCTCTGAGTCTCGTTGAGAAATTTTTGACCCTGTAAATCTGCTCAGAAGCAAGAATTTGCTTCAAAAGTGCGTTATATGGCAGAATTTAGCACCAAATACACCATATTTTGTGTTTTTAGAGTGCTATTTGCAGTTTTACAAACTTTGTCAAAAAGTTCATATTCCTATTCAGGACCTCATAATATGTGTGAATCTATCGACAAAAACATCATATTTTGCTTTTTCAGAGCGCTATCTGCAGTTATATGAAGTATGAAATAAGTCAAAATTACCACATTCTGAGCAGTTTCAAAGTATCGCAAATCATAAAGTAGATGTCACAAATTATTTGAAACAAAGTTTATGCTGTGGAACAATTAGAATAAAAAAATTCTGAAACATTCATTATTTGTCCACAAAATTTCAAATCTAGGAATCGGTTTTGAATTCTAAAAACATTCATTATTTGTCCACAAAATTTCAAATCTAAGAATCGGTTTTGACTTTGGGATCCAAGCCCTGACTAACTTGGGTTCTTGGCTATACTGTACTGACGAGTCCTAATAAGGACGAAACACGTGTTTACAGTTGCTCCCCGATCTAAGATGATGGTGTCAAAACCGATTCTTAGATTTGAAATTTTGTGGACAAATAATGAATGTTTCAGAATTTTTTTTATTCTAATTGTTCCACAGCATAAACTTTGTTACAAATAATTTGTGACATCTACTTTATTTACATGCCGTAACTGGATTTATGCTCGATAGATGGCGCTGCATATAGTTTTTACTTTTGCCGTACATCTATTTTTATGAGTTTAAAGACTCTGGGATCCAAGCCCTGAATATCTTGGGTTCTTGGCTATACTGTACTGACGAGTCCTAATAAGGACGAAACACGTGTTTACAGTTGCTCCCCGATCTAAGATGATGGTGTCAAAACCGATTCTTGGATTTGAAATTTTGTGGACAAATAATGAAAGTTTCAGAATTTTTTTATCGCAAATCACTTAAATCTATCCAATACAACATAATATGCATGAATCCGTCCTCAAATGCAAAAAAATTTGCGTTTCCAGCGAGTTATCAGCGTTTTTTCTGAGTCTTGTTGAGAAATTCTTGACTCTGTAAATCTGCTCAGAAGCAGAGTTTTGCTTCAAAAGTGCGTTATATGGCAGAATCTAGCACCAAATACATCATATTTCGTGTTTTAAGAGTGCTATTTGCAGTTTTACAAACTTTGGAATAAGTCGAAATCAAGCTTCTCCGCGCAGATTTTCACAATCAAAAAGTTCATATCCCTATTCAGGACCTCATAATATGTATGAATATATCGACAAAAACATCATATTTCGTGTTTTCAGAGCGCAATCTGCAGTTATATAAAGTTTGAAATAAGTCAAAATTACCACATTCTGAGCAGTTTTAAAGTATCGCGAATCACATAAATAATCTATCCAATACAACATAATACGCATGAATCCGTCCTCAAATGCACTAAATTTTGCGTTTTCAGCGAGTTATCAGCGTTTTTCTGAGTCTCGTTGAGAAATTTCAGACTCTGTTAATCTGCTCAGAAGCAAGATTTTGCTTCAAAAGTGCGTTATATGGCAGAATCTAGCACCAAATACATCATATTTCGTGTTTTTAGAGTGCTATTTGCAGTTTCACAAACTTTGGAATAAGTCGAAATCACGCTTTTCCGCGCAGATTTTCACAATTAAAAAGTTCATATTACTATTCGGGACCTCATAATATGTATGAATCTATCGACAAAAACATCATATATTGTGTTTTCAGAGCGCTATCTGCAGTTATATGAAGTTTGAAATAAGTCAAAATTACCACATTCTGAGCAGTTTCAAAGTATCGCAAATCACATAAATCTATCCAATACACATAATACGTATAAATCGGTCCTCAAATCCACAAAATTTTGCGTTTCCAGCGAGTTATCAACGTTTTTTCTGAGTCTCGTTGAAAAATTTTTGACTCTGTAAATCTGTTCAGAAGCAAGATTTTGCTTCAAAAGTGCGTTATATGGCAGAAACTAGCACCAAATACATCATATTTCGTGTTTTTAGAGTGCTATTTGCAGTTTTACAAACTTTGGAAAAAGTCGAAATCACGCTTACCCGCGCAGATTTTCACTATCAAAAAGTTCATATTCCTTCTCGGGACCTCATAATATGTATGAATCTAACGACAAAAACATCATATATTGTGTTTTCAGAGCGCCATCTGCAGTTATATGAAGTTTGAAATAAGTCAAAATTACCACATTCTGAGCAGTTTCAAAGTATCGCAAATCACGAAAATCTATCCATACAACATAATACGCATTTATCCGTCCTCAAATGCACAAAATTTTGCGTTTCCAGCGAGTTATCAGCGTTATTTCTGAGTCTCGTTGAGAAAATTTTGTCTCTGTAAATCTGCTTAGAAGCAATATTTTGCTTCAAAAGTGCGTTATATGGCAAAATCTAGCACCAAATACATTATATTTCGTGTTTTTAGAGTGCTATTCGCAGTTTTACAAAATTTGCATTAAGTCGAAATCACGCTTTTCCGCGCAGATTTTCGCATTCAAAAAGTTCATATTCCTATTCAGGACCTCATAATATGTATGAATCTATCGACAGAAACATCATATTTTGTGTTTTCAGAGCGCTATCTGCAGTTATATGGAGTTTGAAAAGAGTCAAAATTACCACATTCTGAGCAGTTTCAAAGTATCGCAAATCACATAAATCTTTCCAATACAACACAATACGCATGAATCCGTCCTCAAATGCACAAAATTTTGCGTTTCCAGCGAGTTATCAGCGTTTTTTCTGAGTCTCGTTGAGAAATTTTTGACCCTGTAAATCTGCTCAGAAGGAAGATTCTGCTTCAAAAGTGCGTTATATGGCAGAATCTAGCACCAAATACATCATATTCCGTGTTTTAAGAGTGCTATTTGCAGTTTCACAAACTTTGGAATAAGTCGAAATCACGCTTTTTCGCGCAGATTCTCACAATCAAAGAGTTCATATTCCTATTGTGGACATCGTAATATGTATGAATCTATCGACAAAAACATCATATTTCGTGTTTTTAGAGCGCTATTTGCAGTTATATGAAGTTTGGAATAAGTCAAAATTACCACATTCTGAGCAGTTTCAAAGTATCGCAAATCACATAAATCTATCCAATACAACATAATACGCATGAATCCGTCCTCAAATGCACATAATTTTGCGTTTCCTGCGAGTTATCAGCGTTTTTTCTGAGTCTCGTTGAGAAATTTCTGACCCTGTAAATCTTCTCAGAAGGAAGATTTTGCTTCAAAAGTGCGTTATATGTCAGAATCTTGCACCAAATACATCATATTCCGTGTTTTTAGAGTGCTATTTGCAGTTTTACAAACTTTGGAATAAGTCGAAATCACGCTTTTCCGCGCAGAGTCTCACAATCAAAAAGTTCATATTCCTATTGTGGGACATCATAATATGTATGAATCTATCGACAAAAACATCATATTATGTGTTTCTAGAGCGCTATCTGCAGTTATATGAAGTTTGAAATAAGTCAAAATTATCACATTCTGAGCAGTTTCAAAGTATCGCAAATTACATAAATCTATTCAATACAACATAATACGCATGAATCCGTCCTCAAATGCACAAAAATTTTGCGTTTCCAGCGAGTTATCAGCGTTTTTCTGAGTCTCGTTGAGAAATTTCAGACTCTGTTAATCTGCTCAGAAGCAAGATTTTGCTTCAAAAGTGCGTTATATGGCAGAATCTAGCACCAAATACATCATATTTCGTGTTTTTTAGAGTGCTATTTGCAGTTTTACAAACTTTGGAATAAGTCGAAATCACGCTTTCCCCGCGCAGATTTCCACAATTAAAAAGTTCATATTACTATTCGGGACCTCATAATATGTATGAATCTTTCGACAAAAAACATCATATATTGTGTTTTCAGAGCGCTATCTGCAGTTATATGAAGTTTGAAATAAGTCAAAATCACCACATTCTGAGCAGTTTAAAAGTATCGCGAATCACATAAATCTATCCAATACAACATAACACGCATGAATCCGTTCTCAAATGCACAAAATTTTGCGTTTCCAGCGAGTTATCAGCGTTTTTTCTGAGTCTCGTTGAGAAAATTTTTGACCCTGGTAATCTCTTCAGAAGCAGGATTTTGCTTCAAAAGTGCGTTATTTGGCTGAATCTAGCACCAAATACATCATATTTCGTGTTTTTAGAGTGCTATTCGCAGTTTTACAAACTTTGGAATGAGTCGAAATCACGATTTTCCGCGCAGATTTTCACAATCAAAAAGTTCATATTCCTATGTAAGACCTCATAATATGTATGAATCTATCGACAAAAACATCATATTTCGTGTTCTTAGAGCGCTATCTGCAGTTATATGAAGTTTGAAATAAGTCAAAATTATCACATTCTGAGCAGTTTCAAAGTATCGCAAATCAGATAAATCTATTCAATACAACATAATACGCATGAATCCGTTCTCAAATGCACAAAATTTTGCGTTCTCAGCGAGTAATCAGCGTTTTTCTGAGTCTCGTTGAGAAATTTCAGACTCTGTTAATCTGCTCAGAAGCAAGATTTTGCTTCAAAAGTGCGATATATGGCAGAATCTAGCACCAAATACATCATATTTCGTGTTTTTAGAGTGCTATTTGCAGTTTTACAAACTTTGGAATGAGTCGAAATCACGCTCTACCGCGCAGATTTTCACAATTAAAAAGTTCATATTCCTATTCGGGACCTCATAATATGTATGAATCTATCGACAAAAACATCATATATTGTGTTTTCAGAGCGCTATCTGCAGTTATATGAAGTTTGAAATGAGTCAAAATCACCACATTCTGAGCAGTTTCAAGTATCGCAAATCACATAAATCTATCCAATACAACATAATACGCATGAATCCGTCCTCAAATGCACAAAATTTTGCATTTCCAGCGAGTTATCAGCGTTATTTCCGACTCTCGTTGAGAAAATTTTGACTCTGTTAATCTGCTCAGAAGCAATATTTTTGCTTCAAAAGTGCGTTATATGGCAGAATCCAGCACCAAATACATCATATTTCGTGTTTTTAGAGTGCTATTTGCAGTTTTACAAAATTTGCAATAAGTCGAAATCACGCTTTTCCGCGCAGATTTTTACATTCAAAAAGTTCATATTCCTATTCAGGACCTCATTATATGTATGAATCTATCGACAAAAACATCATATTTCGTGTTTTCAGAGCGCAATCTGCAGTTATATGAAGTTTGAAATAAGTCAAAATTACCACATTCTGAGCAGTTTCAAAGTATCGCAAATCACATAAATCTATCCAATACAACACAATACGCATGAATCCGTCCTCAAATGCACAAAATTTTGCGTTTCCAGCGAGTTATCAGCTTTTTTGCCTGAGTCTCGTTGAGAAATTTTTGACTCTGTAAATCTGCTTAGAAGCAAGATTTTGCTTCAAAAGTCCGTTATATGGCAGAATCTAGCACCAAATACATCATATTTCGTGTTTTTAGAGTGCTATTTGCAGTTTTACAAGCTTTAGAAAAAGTCGAAATCACGCTTACTCGCGCAGATTTTCACAATCAAAAAGTTCATATTCCTTCTCGGGACCTCATAATATGTATGAATCTATCGACAAAAACATCATATATTGTGTTTTCAGAGCGCCATCTGCAGTTATATGAAGTTTGAAATAAGTCAAAATTACCACATTCTGAGCAGTTTCAAAGTATCGCAAATCACAAAAATCTATCCAGTACAACATAATACGCATTAATTCGTCCTCAAATGCACAAAATTTTGCGTTTCCAGCGAGTTATCAGCGTTATTTCTGAGTCTCGTTGAGAAAATTTTGACTCTGTAAATCTGCTCAGAAGCAATATTTTGCTTCAAAAGTGCGTTATATGGCAGAATCTAGCACCAAATACATCATATTTCGTGTTTTTAGAGTGCTATTCGCAGTTTCACAAGATTTGCAATAAGTCGAAATCACGCTTTTCCGCGCAGATTTTCGCATTCAAAAAGTTCATATTCCTATTCAGGACCTCATAATATGTATGAATCTATCGACAGAAACATCATATTTCGTGTTTTCAGAGCGCTATCTGCAGTTATATGGAGTTTGAAAAGAGTCAAAATTACCACATACTGAGCAGTTTCAAAGTATCGCAAATCACATAAATCTTTCCAATACAACACAATACGCATGAATCCGTCCTCAAATGCACAAAATTTTGCGTTTCCAGCGAGTTATCAGCGTTTTTTCTGAGTCTCGTTGAGAAATTTTTGACCCTGTAAATCTGCTCAGAAGGAAGATTCTGCTTCGAAAGTGCGTTATATGGCAGAATCTAGCACCAAATACATCATATTCCGTGTTTTTAGAGTGCTATTTGCAGTTTTACAAACTTTGGAATAAGTCGAAATCACGCTTTTTCGCGCAGATTCTCACAATCAAAAAGTTCATATTCCTATTGTGGACATCATAATATGTATGAATCTATCGACAAAAACATCATATTTCGTGTTTTTAGAGCGCTATCTGCAGTTATATGAAGTTTGGAATAAGTCAAAATTACCACATTCTGAGCAGTTTCAAAGTATCGCAAAATCACATAAATCTATCCAATACAACATAAAACGCATGAATCCGTCCTCAAATGCACAAAATTTGCGTTTCCAGCGAGTTATCAGCGTTTTTTCTGAGTCTCGTTGAGAAATTTTTTAAGTCTGTAAATCTGCTCAGAAGCAAGATTTTGCTTCAAAAGTGCGTTATATGGCAGAATCTAGCACCAAATACATCATATTTCCGCGTTTTTAGAGGGCTTGCAGTCTTACAAACTTTGGAATAAGTCAAAAAACATGCTTTTCTGCGCAGATTTTCACAATCAAAAAGTTCATATTCCTATTCAGGATCTCATAATATGTATGAATCCATCGACAAAAACATCATATTACTTGTTTTCAGAGCGCTATCTGCAGTTATATGAAGTTTGAAATGAGTCAAAATTAAAAACATTCTGAGCAGTTTCAAAGTATCGCAAATTACATAAATCTATCCAGTACAACATAATACGCATGAATCCGTCGTCAAATGCACAAAATTTTGCGTTTCCAGCGGATTATCAGCGTTTTTCTAAGTCTCGTCTAGGAATTTTTGACTCTGTAAATCTGCTCAGAAGCAAGATTTTGCTTCAAAAGTGCGTTATATGGCAGAATCTAGCACCAAATACACCATATTTTGTGTTTTTAGAGTGCTATTTGCAGTTTTACAAACTTTGGAATAAGTCGAAATCACGCTTCTCTCCGCGCAGAATTTTCACAATCAAAAAGTTCATATCCCTATTCAAGACCTCATAATATGTATGAATCTATCGACAAAAACATCATATTTTGCGTTTTCAGAGCGCTATCTGCAGCTATATGATAAGTATGAAATAAGTCAAAATTACCACGTTCTGAGCAGTTTCAAAGTATCGCAAATCACATAAATCTATCCAATACAACATATACGCATGAATCCGTCCTCAAATGCACAAAATTTAGCGTTTCCAGCGAGTTATCAGCGTTTCTTCTGAGTCTCGTTGAGAGATTTTTGACTCTGTAAATCTGCTCAGAAGGAAGATTTTGCTTCAAAAGTGCTTTATATGGCAGAATCTAGCACCAAATACATCATATTTTCGTGTTTTCAGAGCGCTATCTGCAGTTATATGAAGTTTGGAAATAAGTCGAAATTACCACATTCTGAGCAGTTTCAAAGTATCGCAAATCACATAAATCTATCCAATACAACATAATACGCATGAATCCATCGTCAAAGGCACAGAGTTTTGCGTCTCCAGCGAGTTATCAGCGTTTTCTCTCTGAGTCTCGTTGAGAAATTTTTGACCCTGTAAAATCTGCTCAGAAGCAAGAATTTGCTTCAAAAGTGCGTTATATGGCAGAATCTAGCACCAAATACACCATATTTTGTGTTTTCAGAGTGCTATTTGCAGTTTTACAAACTTTGGAATAAGTCGAAATCACGCTTTCCCGCGCAGATTTTCACAATCAAAAAGTTCATATTCCTATTCAGGACCTCATAATATGTGTGAATCTATCGACAAAAAACATCATATTTTGCGTTTTCCAGAGCGCTATCTGCAGTTATATGAAGTATGAAATAAGTCAAAATTACCACATTCTGAGCAGTTTCAAAGTATCGCAAATCACTTAAATCTATCCAATACAACATAATATGCATGAATCCGTCCTCAAATGCAAAAAAATTTTGCGTTCCCAGCGAGTTATCAGCGTTTTTTCCGAGTCTTGTTGAGAAATTTTTGACTCTGTAAATCTGCTCAGAAGCAGGGTTTTGCTTCAAAAGTGCGTTATATGGCAGAATCTAGCACCAAATACATCATATTTCGTGTTTTAAGAGTGCTATTTGCAGTTTCACAAACTTTGGAATAAGTCGAAATCAAGCTTTTCCGCGCAGATTTTCACAATCAAAAAGTTCATATCCCTATTCAGGACCTCATAATATGTATGAATCTATCGACAAAAACATCATATTCCGTGCTTTCAGAGCGCAATCCTGCAGTTATATGAAGTTTGAAATAAGTCAAAATTACTACATCCTGAGCAGTTTAAAAATATCGCGAATCACATAAATCTATCCAATACAACATAATACGCATGAATCCGTCCTCAAATGCACAAAATTTTGCGTTTCCTGCGAGTTATCAGCGTTCTTTCTGAGTCTCGTTGAGAAATTTCTGACCCTGTAAATCTGCTCAGAAGGAAGATTTTGCTTCAAAAGTGCGTTATATGTCAGAATCTAGCACCAAATACATCATATTCCGTGTTTTTAGAGTGCTATTTGCAGTTTTACAAACTTTGGAATAAGTCGAAATCACGCTTTTCCGCGCAGATTCTCACAATCAAAAAGTACATATTCTTATTGTGGACATCATAATATGTATGAATCTATCGACAAAAACATCATATTTCGTGTTTTTAGAGCGCTATCTGCAGTTATATGAAGTTTGAAATAAGTCAAAATTACCACATTCTGAGCAGTTTCAAACTATCGCAAATCACATAAATCTATCCAATACAACATAATACGCATGAATCCTCCTCAAATGCACAAAATTTTGCATTTCCAGCGAGTTATCAGCGTTTTTCCGAGTCTCGTTGAGAAATTTTAGACTCTGTAAATCTGCTCAGAAGAAAGATTTTGCTTCAAAAGTGCGTTATATGGCAGAATCTAGCACCAAATACATCATATTTCGTGTTTTTTAGAGTGCTATTTGCAGTTTTACAAACTTTGGAAAAAGTCGAAATCAAGCTTTCCCGCGCAGATTTTCACAATCAAAAAGTTCATATTCCTATTCGGGACCTCATAATATGTATGAATCTATCGACAAAAACATCATATATTGTGTTTTCAGAGCGCTATCTGCAGTAATATGAAGTTTTAAATAAGTCAAAATTACCACATTCTGAGCAGTTTCAAAGTATCGCAAATCACATTAATCCATCCAATACAACATAATACGCATGAATCCGTCCTCAAATGCACAAAATTTTGCGTTTCCAGCGGATTACCAGCGTTTTTCTAAGTCTCGTTTAGAAATTTTTGACTCTGTAAATCTGCTCAGAAGCAAGATTTTGCTTCAAAAGTGCGTTATATGGCAGAATCCAGCACCAAATACACCATATTTTGTGTTTTTAGAGTGCTATTTGCTGTTTTACAAACTTTGGAATAAGTCGAAATCACGCTTTTCCGCGCAGATTTTCACAATCAAAAAGTTCATATTCCTATTCAAGACCTCATAATATGTAGCAATCTATCGACAAAAACATCATATTTTGCGTTTTCAGAGCGCTATCTGCAGTTATATGAAGTATGAAATAAGTCAAAATTACCACGTTCTGAGCAGTTTCAAAGTATCGCAAATCACATAAATCTATCCAATAATCCGTCCTCAAATGCACAAAATTTTGCGTTTCCAGCGAGTTATCAGCGTTTCTTCTGAGTCTCGTTGAGAAATTTTTGACTCTGTTAATCTGCTCAGAAGCAAGATTTTGCTTTAAAAGTGCGTTATATGGCAGAATCTAGCACCAAATACATCATATTTCGTGTTTTCAGAGCGCTATCTGCAGTTATATGAAGTTTGGAAATAAGTCGAAATTACCACATTCTGAGAAGTTTCAAAGTATCGCAAATCACATAAATCTATCCAATACAACATAATACGCATGAATCCGTCGTCAAAGGCACAAAGTTTTGCGTCTCCAGCGAGTTATCAGCGTTTTCTCTGAGTCTCGTTGAGAAATTTTTGACCCTGTAAATCTGCTCAGAAGCAAGAATTTGCTTCAAAAGTGCGTTATATGGCAGAATCTAGCACCAAATACACCATATTTTGTGTTTTCAGAGTGCTATTTGCAGTTTCACAAACTTTGGAATAAGTCGAAATCACGCTTTCCCGCGCAGATTTTCACAATCAAAAAGTTCATATTCCTATTCAGGACCTCATAATATGTGTGAATCTATCGACAAAAACATCATATTTTGCATTTTCAGAGCGCTATCTGCAGTTATATGAAGTATGAAATAAGTCAAAATTACCACATTCTGAGCAGTTTCAAAGTATCACAAATCACTTAAATCTATCCAATACAACATAATATGCATGAATCCGTCTCAAATGCAAAAAAATCTGCGTTTTCAGCGAGTTATCAGCGTTTTTTCTGAGTCTTGTTGAGAAATTTTTGACTCTGTAAATCTGCTCAGAAGCAGGGTTTTTGCTTCAAAAGTGCGTTATATGGCAGAATCTAGCACCAAATACATCATATTTCGTGTTTTAAGAGTGCTATTTGCAGTTTTACAAACTTTGGAATAAGTAGAAATCAAGCTTTTCCGCGCAGATTTTCACAATCAAAAAGTTCATATCCCTATTCAGGACCTTATAATATGTATGAATCTATCGACAAAAACATCATATTTCGTGTTTTCAGAGCGCAATCTGCAGTTATATGAAGTTTGAAATAAGTCAAAATTACCACATTCTGAGCAGTTTCAAAGTATCGCGAATCACATAAATCTATCCAATACAACATAATACGCATGAATCCGTCCTCAAATGCAAAAATTTTGCGTTTCCTGCGAGTTATCAGCGTTTTTTCTGAGTCTCGTTGAGAAATTTCTGACCCTGTAAATCTGCTCAGAAGGAAGATATTTGCTTTAAAAGTACGTTATATGCCAGAATCTAGCACCAAATACATCATATTCCGTGTTTTTAGAGTGCTATTTGCAGTTTTACAAACTTTGGAATGAGTCGAAATCACGCTTTCCCGCGCAGATTTTCACAATTAAAAAGTTCATATTCCTATTCGGGACCTCATAATATGTATGAATCTATCGACAAAAACATCATATATTGTGTTTTCAGAGCGCCATCTGCAGTTATATGAAGTTTGAAATAAGTCAAAATTACCACATTCTGAGCAGTTTCAAAGTATCGCAAATCACAAAAATCTATCCAATACAACATAATACGCATTAATCCGTCCTCAAATGCACAAAATTTCGCGTTTCCAGCGAGTTATCAGCGTTATTTCTGAGTCTCGTTGAGAAAATTTTGACTCTGTAAATCTGCTCAGAAGCAATATTTTGCTTCAAAAGTGCGTTATATGGCAGAATCTAGCACCAAATACATCATATTTCGTGTTTTTAGAGTGCTATTCGCAGTTTTACAAAATTTGCAATAAGTCGAAATCACGCTTTTCCCCGCAGATTTTCGCATTCAAAAAGTTCATATTCCTATTCAGGACCTCATAATATGTATGAATCTATCGACAGAAACATCATATTCCGTGTTTTCAGAGCGCTATCTGCAGTTATATGGAGTTTGAAGAGTCAAAATTACCACATTCTGAACAGTTTCAAAGTATCGCAAATCACATAAATCTTTTCAATACAACACAATATGCATGAATCCGTCCTCAAATGCACAAAATTTTGCGTTTCCAGCGAGTTATCAGCGTTTTTTCTGAGTCTCGTTGAGAAATTTTTGACCCTGTAAATCTGCTCAGAAGGAAGATTCTGCTTCAAAAGTGCGTTATATGGCAGAATCTAGCACCAAATACATCATATTCCGTGTTTTTAGAGTGCTATTTGCAGTTTTACAAACTTTGGAATAGGTCGAAATCACGCTTTTTCGCGCAGATTTTCACAATCAAAAAGTTCATGTTTCTATTCGGGACCTCATAATATGTATGAATCTACAACAAAAAACATCATATTTTGTGTTTTTAGAGCGCTATCTGCAGTTATATGAAGTTTAGAATAAGTCAAAATTACCACATTCTGAGCAGTTTCAAAGTATCGCAAATCACACAAATCTATCCAATACAACATAATACGCATGAATCCGTCCTCAAATGCACAAAATTTTGCGTTTCCAGCGAGTTATCAGCGTTATTTCTGAGTCTCGTTGAGAGAATTTTGACTCTGTAAATCTGCTCAGAAGCAAGATTTTGCTTCAAAAATGCGTTATATGGCAGAATCTAGCACCAAATACATCATATTTCGTGTTTTTAGAGTGCTATTTGCAGTTTTACAAAATTTGCAATAAGTCGAAATCACGCTTTTCCGCGCAGATTTTCACATTCAAAAAGTTCATATTCCTATTCAGGACCTTATAATATGGGTGAATCTATCGACAGAAACATCATATTTCGTGTTTTCAGAGCGCTATCTGCAGTTATATGGAGTTTGAAAAGAGTCAAAATTACCACATTCTGAGCAGTTTCAAAGTATCGCAAATCACATAAATCTATCCAATACAACACAATACGCATGAATCCGTCCTCAAATGCACAAAATTCTGCGTTTCCAGCGTGTTATCAGCTTTTTTTCTGAGTCTCGTTGAGGAAATTTTTGACTCTGTAAATCTGCTCAGAAGCAAGATTTTGCTTCAAAAGTGCGTTATATGGCAGAATCTAGCACCAAATACATCATATTCCGTGTTTTTAGAGTGCTATTTGCAGTTTTAAAAACTTTGGAATAAGACGAAATCACGCTTCTCCGCGCAGATTTTCACAATCACAAGGTTCATATTCCTATACAGGACCTCATAATATGTATGAATCTATCGACAAAAACATCATATTCTGTGTTTTCAGAGCGCTATCTGCAGTTATATGAAGTTTGAAATAAGTTGAAATTACCACATTCAGATCAGTTTCAAAGTATCGCAAATCACATAAATCTATCCAATACAACATAATACGCATGAATTTGTCCTCAAATGCATGAAATTTTGCGTTTCCAGCGAGTTATCAGCGTTTTTTCTGAGTCTTGTTGAGAAATTTTTGACTCTGTAAATCTGCTCAGAAGTAGGATTTTGCTTCAAAAATGCGTTATATGGCAGAATCTAGCACAAATTACATCATATTTTGTGTTTTTAGAGTGATATTTGCAGTTTTACAAACTTTGGAATAAGTCGAAATCATGCTTTTCCGCGCAGATATTCACAATCAAAAAGTTCATATTCCTATTCAGGACCTCATAATATGTATAAATCTATCGACAAAAACATCATATTTCGCGTTTTCAAAGCGCTATCTGCAGTTATATGAAGTTTGAAATAAGTCAAAATTATCACATTCTGAGCAGTTTCAAAGTATCGCAAATCACATAAATCTATCCAATACAACATAATACGCATAACCCCGTCCTCAAATGCACAAAATTATGCGTTTCCAGCGAGTTATTAGCGTTTTCTCTGAGTCTTGTTGAGAGATTTTTTGACTCTGTAAATCTGCTCAGAAGCAAGATCTTGCTTCAAAAGTGCGTTATATTTCAGAAACTAACACAAAATACATCATATATCATGTTTTTAGAGTGCTATTTGCAGTTTTACAAACTTTGGAATAAGTCGAAATCACGCTTTCCCGTGCAGATTTCAACAATCAAAAAGTTCATATTCCTATTCAGGACCTCATAATATGTATGAATCTATCAACAAAAACATCATATTTCGTGTTTTTAGAGCGCTATCTGCAGTTATATGAAGTTTAAAATAAGTCAAAATTACCACATTCTGAGCATTCTCAAAGTATCGCAAATCACATAAATCTATCCAATACAACATAATACGCATGAATCCGTCCTCAAATGCACAGAATTTTGCGTCTCCAGCGAGTTATCAGCGTTTTCTCTGAGTCTCGTTGAGGAATTTTTGACTCTGTAAATCTGCTCAGAAGCAAGATTTTGCTTCAAAAGTGCGTTTAATGGCAGAATCTAGCACCAAATACATCATATTCCGCGTTTTAAGAGTGCTATTTGCAGTTTTACAAACTTTGGAATAAGTCGAAATCACGCTTTTCCGCGCAGATTTTCACAATCAAAAAGTTCATATTCCTATTCAGGACCTCATAATATGTATGAAACTATCGAAAAAAACATCATATTTTGTGTTTTTAGAGCGCTATCTGCAGTTATATGAAGTTTGAAATAAGTCAGAATAACCACATTCTGAGCAGTTTCAAAGTATTGCAAATCACATGAATCTATCAATACAACATAACACGCATGAATCCGTCCTCAAATGCACAAAATTTTCGCGTTTCCAGCGAGTTATCAGCGTTTTTTCTGAGTCTCGTTGAGAAATTTTTGACTCTGTAAATCTGCTCAGAAGCAAGATTTTGCTTCAAAAGTGCGTTATATGGCAGAATCTAGAACCAAATACATCATATTTCGTGTTTTTTAGAGTGCTTTTTGCAGTTTTACAAACTTTGGAGTAAGACGAAATCACGCTTCTCCGCGCAGATTTTCACAATCACAAGGTTCATATTCCTATACAGGACCTCATAATATGTATGAATCTATCAACAAAAACATCATATTCCGTGTTTTCAGAGCGCTATCTGCAGTTATATGAAGTTTGAAATAAGTTGAAATTACCACATTCAGATCAGTTTCAAAGTATCGCAAATCACATGAATCTATCCAATACAACATAATACGCATGAATCCGTCCTCAAATGCACAAAGTTTTGCGTTTCCAGCGAGTTATCAGCATTTTTCTGAGTCTCGTTGAGAATTTTTGACCCTGTTAATCTGCTCAGAAGCAAGATTTTGCTTCAAAAGTGCGTTATATGACAGAATCTAGCAACAAGTACATCATATTTCGTGTTTTTAGAGTGCTATTCACAGTTTTACAAACTTTGGAATAAGTCGAAATCACGCCTTCCCGCGCAGATTTTCACAATCAAAAAGTTCATATTCCTATTCAGGACCTCATAATATGTATGAATCTATCGACAAAAACATCATATTTCGTGTTTTCAGAGCGCTATCTGCAGTTATATGAAGTTTGAAATAAGTCAAAATTACCACATTCTGAGCAGTTTCAAAGTATCGCAAATCACATAAATCTATCCAATACAACATAATACGCATGACTCCGTCCTCAAATGCACAAAATTTTGCGTTTCCAGCGACTTACCAGCGTTTTTTCTGAGTCTAGTTGAGAAATTTTTGACTAAGTAAATCTGCTCAGAAGGAGGATTTTGCTTCAAACGTGCGTTATATGGCAGAATTCAGCACCAAATACATCATATTTTGTGTTTTTAGAGTGCTAGTTGCAGTTTTACAGACTTTGGAATAGGTCAAAATCACGCTTTTCCGCGCAGATTTTCACAATCAAAAAGTCCATATTCCTATTCAGGACCTCATAATATGTATGAATCTATCGACAAAAACATCATATTGCGTGTTTTCAGAGCGCTATCTGCAGTTATATGAAGTTTGAAGTAAGTCAAAATTACCACATTCTAAGCATTCTCAAAGTATCGCAAATCACATAAATCTATCCAATACAACATAATACGCATGAATCCGTCCTCAAATGTACAAAATTTTGCGTCTCCCCGCGAGTTATCAGCGCTTTCTTTGAGTCTCGTAGAGAAATTTTTGACTATGTAAATCTGCTCAGAAGCAAGATTTTGCTTCAAAAGTGCATTATATGGCAGAATCTAGCACCAAATACATCATATTTCGTGTTTTTTAGAATGCTATTTGCAGTTTTACAGACTTTGGAAAAAGTCGAAATCACGCTTTTCCGCGCAGATTTTCACAATCAAAAAGTTCATATTCCTAATCAGGACGTCATAATATGTATGAATCTATCGACAAAAACATCATATTTCGTGTTTTTAGAGCGCTATCTGCAGTTATATGAAGTTTGAAATAAGTCAAAATTACCACATTCTGAGCAGTTTCAAAGTATAGCAAATCACATGAATCTATCCAATACAACATTGTACGCATGAATCCGTCCTCAAATGCACAAAATTTCGCGTTTCCAGCGAGTTATCAACGTTTTTTCTGAGTCTCGTTGAGAAATTTTTGACTCTGTTAATCTGATTAGAATTAAAATTGTGCTTCAAATGTGCGTTATATGGCAGAATCTAGTACCAAATACATCATATTACGTGTTTTTAGAGTGCTATTTGCAGTTTTACAGACTTTGGAATAAACCGAAATCACGCTCTTTCGCGCAGATTTCCACAATCAAAAAGTTCATATTCCAATTCAGGACCTCATAATATGTATGAATCTATCGACGAAAACATCATATTTCGTGTTCTCAGAGCGCTATCTGCAGTTATATGGAGTTTGAAATAAGTCAAAATTACCACATTCTGAGCAGTTTCAAAGTATCGCAAATCACATAAATCCATCCAATGCAACATAATACGCATAAATCCGTCCTCAAATGCACACAATTCTGCGTTTTTCAGCGAGTTATCAGCGTTTTTTCCGAGTCTCGTTGAGAAATTTTTGACTTTGTGAATCTGCTCAGAAGCAAGATTTTGCTTCAAAAGTGCGTTATATGGCAGAATCTAGCACCGAATACATCATATTTCGTGTTTTTAAAGTGCTATTAGTAGTTTCACAAACTTTGGAATATGTCAAAATCACGCTTTTTCCCGCAGATTTTCACAATCAAAAAAATCATATTCCTATTCAGGACCTTATAATATGTATGAATCTATCAACAAAAACATCATATTCCGTGTTTTCAGAGCGCTATCTGCAGTTATATGAAGTTTGAAATAAGTCAAATTTACCACATCCTGAGCAGTTTCAAAGTATAGCAAATCACATAAATCTATCCAATACAACATAATATGCATGAATCCGTCCTCAAATGCACGAAGTTTTTGCGTTTTCCAGGGAGTTATCAGCGTTTTTTCTGAGTCTCGTTGAGAAATTTTTGACCCTGTAAATCTGCTCAGAAGCAAGATTTTGCTTCAAAAGTGCGTTATATGGCAGAATCTAGCATCAAATTACATCATATTTTGTGTTTTTAGAGTGATATTTGCTGTTATACAAACTTCGGAATAAGTCGAAATCACGCTTTTCCGCGCAGATTTTCACAATCAAAAAGTTCATATTCCTATTCAGGACCTCATAATATGTATGAATCTATCGACAAAAACATCATATTTCGCGTTTTCAAAGCGCTATCTGCAGTTATATGAAGTTTGAAATAAGTCAAAATACCACATTCTGAGCAGTTTCAAAACATCGCAAATCACATAAATCCATCCAATGCAACATAATACGCATAAATCCGTCCTCAAATGCACACAATTCTGCGTTTCCAGCGAATTATCAGCGTTTTTTACTGAGTCTCGTTGAGAAATTTTTGACTCATTAAATCTGCTCAGAAGAAGTATTTTGCTTCAAACGTGCGTTATATGGCAGAATTCAGCACCAAATACATCATATTTCGTGTTTTTAGAGTGCTATTTGCAGTTTTACAAACTTTGGAATAAGTCGGAAACACGCTTTCCCGCGCAAATTTTCACAATCAAAAAGTTCATATTCCTATTCAGGACCTCATAATATGTATGAATCTATCGTCAAAAACATCATATTCCGTGTTTTCAGAGCGCTATCTGCAGTTATATGAAGTTTGAAATAAGTCAAAATTACCACATTCTGAGCAGTTTCTAAGTATCGAAAATCACATAAATCTATCCAATACAACATAATACGCATGAATCCGTCCTCGAATGCACAAAATTCTGCGTTTCCGGCGAGTTATCAATGTTTTTTTCTGAGTCTCGTTGAGAAATTCTTGACTCTGTAAATCTGCTCAGAAGCAAGATTTTGCTTCAAAAAGTGCGTTATATGGCAGAATCTAGCACCAAATACATCATATTTCGTGTTTTTAGAGTGCTTTTTGCAGTTTTACAAACTTTGGAATAAGTCGAAATCACGCTTTTCCGCGCAGATTTCCATAATCAAAAAGTTCACATTCCTATTCAGGACCTCATAATATGTATGAATCTATCGAGAAAAACATCATATTTCGTGTTCTCAGAGCGCTATCTGCAGTTATATGAAGTTTGAAATAAGTCAAAATACCACATTCTGAGCAGTTTCAAAACATCGCAAATCACATAAATCCATCTAATGCAACATAATACGCATGAATCCGTCCTCAAATGCACAACGTTTTGCGTTTCCAGCGAGTTATCAGCGCGTTTTCTGAGTCTCGTTGAGGAATTTTTGACCCTGTAAATCTGCTCAGAAGCAAGATTTTGCTTCAAAAGTGCGTTATATGGCAGAATCTAGCAACAAATACATCATATTCCGTGTTTTTAGAGTGCTATTTGCAGTTTTACAAACTTTGGAATAAGTCGAAATCACGCTTTTCCGCGCAGGTTTTCACAATCGAAAAGTTCATATTCCTATTCAGGACCTCATAATATGTATGAATCTATCGACAAGAACATCATATTTCGTGTTTTCAGAGCGCTATCTGCAGTTATATGAAGTTTGAAATCAGTCAAAATTACCACATTCTGAGCAGTTTCAAAGTATCGCAAATCACATAAATCTATCCAATACAACATAATACGCATGAATCCGTCTTCAAATTGCACAAAATTTTGCGTTTCCAGCGAGTTATCAGCGTTTATTCTGAGTCTAGTTGAGAAATTTTTGACTCTGTAAATCTGCTCAGAAGTAAGATTTTTGCTTCAAAAGTGCGTTATATGGCCGAATCTAGCACCAAATACATCATATTTTGTGTTTTTAGAGTGCTATTTGCAGTTTTACATACTTTGGAATAAGTCGAAATCACGCTTTTCCGCGCAGATTTTCACAATAAAAAAGTCCATACTCCTATTCAGGACCTCATAATATGTATGAATCTATCGACAAAAACATCATATTTTGCGTTTTTAGAGCGCTATCTGCAGTTATATAAAGTTTGAAATAAGTCAAAATTACCACATTCTGAGCATTTTCAAAGTATCGCAAGTCACATAAATCTATCCAATACAACATAATACGCATGAATCCGTCCTCAAATACACAAAGTTTTTGCGTTTCCAGCGAGTTATCAGCGTTTTGTCTGAGTCTCGTTGAGAAATTTTTGACTCTGTAAATCTGCTCAGAAGCAAGATTTTGCTTCAAAAGTGCGTTCTATGGCAGAATCTAGCACCAACTACGTCAGATTCCGTGTTTTTAGAGTGCTACTTGCAGTTTTACAAACTTTGAAATAAGTCGAAATCACGCTTTCCCGCGCAGATTTTCACAATCAAAAAGTTCATATTCCTATTCAGGACCTCATAATATGTATAAATCCATCGACAAAAATATCATATTTCGTGTTTTCAGGGCGCTATCTGCGGTTATATGAAGTTTGAAATAAGTCAAAATTACCACATTCTGAGCAGTGTCAAAGTATCGCGAATCACATAAATCCATCCAATACAACATAATACGCATGAATCCGTCCTCAATTGCACAAAATTTCGCGTTTCCAGCGAGTTATCAGCGTTTTTTCTGAGTCTCGTTGAGAAATTTTTGACTTTGTGAATCTGCTCAGAAGTAAGATTTTGCTTCAAAAGTGCGTTATATGGCAGAATCTAGCACCGAATACATCATATTTCGTGTTTTTGAGAGTGCTATTAGTAGTTTCACAAACTTTGGAATATGTCAAAATCACGCTTTTTCGCGCAGATTTTCACAATCAAAAAGTTCATATTCCTATTCAGGACCTCACAATATGTATGAATCTATCGACAAAAACATCATATTCCGTGTTTTCAGAGCGCTATCTGCAGTTATATGAAGTTTGAATTAAATCAAAATAACCACATTCTGAGCAGTTTCAAAGTATCGCAAATCACATAAATCTATCCAATACAACATAATACGCATGAATACGTCCTTAATGCACAAAGTTTTGCGTTTCCAGCGAGTTATCAGCGTTTTTCCTGAGTCTTGTTGAGAAATATTTGACCCTGTAAATCTGCTCAGAAGCAAGATTTTGCTCCAAAAGTGCGTTATATGGCAGAATCTAGCACCAAATACATCATATTTCGTGTATTTAGAGTGCTATTTGCAGTTTTACATACTTTGGAATAAGTCGAAATCACGCTTTTCCGCGCAGATTCTCACAATCAAAAAGTTCATATTCCTATTCATGACCTCAAAGTATGTATGAATCTATCGACAAAAATATTATATTTCGTGTTTTCAGAGCGCTATCTGCAGTTATATGAAGTTTGAAATAAGTCAAAATTACCATATCCTGAGCAATTTCATAGTATCGCAAATCACATAAATCTATCCAATGCAAAATAATACGCATGAATCCGTCCTTAAATGCACAAAATTTTGCGTTCCCAGCGAGTTATCAGCGTTTTTTTTTGAGTCTCGTTGAGAAATTTTTGACTCTACAAATCTGCTCAGAAGTAAGATACTGCTTCAAAAGTGCACTATATGGCAGAATCTAGCTCCCAATACATCATATTCCGTGTTTTTAGAGTGCTCTCTGCAGTTTTACAATCTTTGGATTAAGCCGAAAACACGCTTTTCCGCGCAGATTTTCACAATCAAAAAGTTTATATTTCTATCCAGGACCTCATAATATGTATGAATCTATCGACAAAAACATTATATTTCTTGTTCTCAGAGTGCTATCTGCAGTAATATGAAGTTTGAAATAAGTCAAAATTACCACATTCTGAGCAGTTTCAAAGTATCGCAAATCACATAAATCTATCCAATACAACATAATACGCATGAATCCGTCCTAAATGCACAAAATTTTGCGTTTCCAGCGAGTTATCAGTGTTTTTTCTGCGTGTCGTTGAAAAATTTTTTGACTTTATAAATCTGCTTCGAAGCAAGGTTTTGCTTCAAAAGTGCGATATATGGCAAAATCTAGCACCAAATACGTCATATTTCGTGTTTTCAGAGTGCTATTTGCAGTTTTACAAACTTTGGAATAAGTCGAAATCACGCTTTCCCGCGCAGATTTTCACAATCAAAAAGTTCATATTCCTATTCAGGACCTCATGATATGTATGAATCTATCGACAGAAACATCATATTTCGTGTTTTAAGAGCGCTATCTGCAGTTATATGAAGTGTGGAATAAGTCAAAATTACCACATTCTGAGCAGTTTCAAAGTATCGAAAATCACATAAATCTATCCAATACAACGTAATACGCATGAATTTGTCCTCAAATGCACAAAATTTTGGGTTCCCAGCAAGTTATCAGCGTCATTTCTGAGTCTCGTTGAGAAATTTTTGACTCTGTAAATCTGCTCAGAAGCAAGATTTTGCTTCAAAAGTGCGTTATATGGCAGAATCTAGCACCAAATACGTCATATTTTGTGTTTTTAGAGTGCTATTTGCAGTTTTACAGACTTTGGGATGAGTCGAAATCACGCTATTCCGCGCAGACTTTCACAATCAAAAAGTTCATATTCCTATTCAGGACCTCATAATATGTATGAATCTATCAACAAAAATATCATATTTTGTGTTTTCAGAGCGCTATCTGCAGTTATATATGAAGTTTGAAATAAGTCAAAATTACCATATTCTGAGCAGTTCCAAAGTATCGCAAATAACATAAATCTATCCGATGCAAAATAATAAGCATGAATCCGTCCTCAAATGCACAAAAATTCGCGTTTCCAGCGAGTAATCAGCGTTTTTTCTGAGTCTCGTTGAGAAATTTTTGACTCTGTAAATCTGCTCAGAAGCCAGATTTTGTTTCAAAAGTGCGTTATATGGCAGAATCTAGCACCAAATACATCATATTTCGTGTTTTTAGAGTGCTTTCTGCAGTTTTACAAACTTTGGAATAAGACGAAATCACGCTTTTCCGCGCAGATTTTCACAATCACAAGGTTCATATTCCTATTCAGGACCTCATAATATGTACGAATCTATCGACAAAAACATCATATTTCGTGTTTTCAGAGCGCTATCAGCAGTTATATGAAGTTTGAAATAAGTCAAAATTACCACATTCTGAGCAGTTTCAAAGTATCGCAAATCACATGAATCTATCCAATACAACATAATACGCAAGAATCCGTTCTCAAATGCACAGATTCTGCGTTTCCAGCTAGTTATCAGCGTTTTTTCCGAGTCTCGTTGAGAAATTTTTGACACTGTAAATCTGCTCAGGAGCAAGATTTTGCTTCAAAAGTGCGTTATATGGCAGAATCTAGCACCAAATACGTCATATCTCGTGTTTTTTAGAGTTCTACTCGCAGTTTTACAAACTTTCGAATATGTCGAAATCACGCTTTCGCGCACATATTTTCACAATCATAAAGGATATATTTCTATTAGAGACCTTATGATATGTATGAATCCATCGACAAAAATATCATATCTCGTGTTTTCAGAGCGCTATATGCAGTTATATGAAGTTTGAAATAAGTCAAAATCACCACATTCTGAGCAGTTTCAAAGTATCGCAAATCACATAAATCTATCCAATACAACATAATACACATGAATCCCGTCCTCAAGTGCATGAAATTTTGCGTTTCCTGCGTGTTATCACCGTTTTTTCTGAGTCTCGTTGAGGGATTTTTGACTCTGTAAATCTGCTCAGAAGCAAGATTCTGCTTCAAAAGTGCGTTACATGGCAAAATCTAGCACCAAATACATCATATTTCGTGTTTTTAGAGTGCTATTTGCAGTTTTACTAACTTTGGAATAAGTCGGAATCACGCTTTTCCGCGCAGATTTTCACAATCAAAAAGTTGATATTCCTATTCAGGACCTCATAATATGTATGAATCTATCGACAAATACATCATATCTCGTGTTTTCAGAGCGCTATCTGCAGTTATATGAAGTTTGAAATAAGTCAAAATTACCACATTCTGAGCAGTTTGAAAGTATCGGAAATCACATAAATCTATCCAATACAACATAATACGCATGAATCCGTCCTGAAATGCACAAAATTTTGCGTTCCCAGCGAGTTATCAGCGTTTTTATCGAGTCTCGTTGAGAGATTTTTGACTCTCTAAATCTGCTCAGAAGCAAGATTTTGCTTCAAATGTGCGTTATATGGCAAAATCTAGCACCAAATACATCATATTTCGTGTTTTTAGAGTGCTATTTGCAGTTTTGCAAACTTTGGAATAAGGCGGAATGACGCTTTTCCGCGCAGATTTTTACAATCAAAAAGTTCATATTCCTATTCAGGACCTTATAATATGTATGAATCTATCGATAAAAACATCATATTTCGTGTTTTCAGAGCGCTATCTGCAATTATATGAAGTTTGAAAAAAGTCAAAATTACCACATTCTGAGCAGTTTCAAAGTATCGCAAATCACATAAATCTATCCGATACAACATAATACGGATGGATCCGTCCTCAAATGCACAAAATTTTGCGTTTCTAGCGAGTTATCGGTGTTTTTTCTGAGTCTCGTTGAGAAATTTTTGACTCTGTAAATCTGCTCAGAAGGAAGATTTTGCTTCAAATGTGCGTTATATGGCAGAATCTAGCTCCAACTACATCATATTTTGTGTTTTTAGAGTGCTATTTGCAGTTTTACAAATTTTGGAATAAGTCGGAATCACGCTTTTCTGCCCAGATTTTCGCAATCAAAAAGTTCATATTCCTATTCAGGACCTCATAATATGTATGAATCTATCTACAAAAACATCATATTCCGTGTTTTCAGAGCGCTATCTGCAGTTATATGAAGTTTGAAATAAGTCAAAATTACCACATTCTGAGCAGTTTCAAAGTTTCGCAAATCACATAAATCCATTCAATACAACATAATACACATGAATCCGTCCTCAAATGCATAAAATTTTGCGTTTCCTGCTTGTTATTACCGTTTTTTTCTAAGTCTCGTTGAGGAATTTTTTGACTTTGTAAATCTGCTCAGAAGCAAGATTCTGCTTTAAAAATGCGTTACATGGCAAAATCTAGCACCAAATACATCATATTTCGTGTTTTTAGAGTGCTATTTGCAGTTTTACTAACTTTGGAATAAGTCGGAATCACGCTTTTCCGCGCAGATTTTCACAATCAAAAAGTTTATATTTCTATTCAGGACCTTATAATATGTATGAATCTATCGACAGAAACATCATATTTCGTGTTTTCAGAGCGCTATCTGCAGTTATATGAAGTTTGAGATAAGGCAAAATTACCACATTCTGAGCAGTTTCAGAGTATCGCAAATCACGTAAATCTATCCGATACAACATAATACGCATGAATCTGTCCTCGAATGCACAAAATTATGAGTTCTCAGCGAGTAATCAGCGTTTTTTCCGAGTCTCGTTGAGAGATTTTTTGACTCTGTGAATCTGCTCAGGAGCAAGATTTTGTTCAAAAGTAAGTTATATGGCAGAATCTAGCACCAAATACATCATATTTCGTGTTTCTAGAGTGCTATTCGCAATTTTAAAAACTTTGGAATAAGTCAAAATCACGCTTTTTCCGCGCAGATTTTACAATCAAAAAGTTCATATTCCTATTCAGGACCTCATAATATGTAAGAATCTATCGACTAAAAACATCATATTCTGTATAAATATGTTTTATTGGGTTTAAGTTCTGTAATTTATTAGAAACACAACGTTTCAACAGCAAAGTGCTGCCTTTTTCTGTGTTCGCAGAGCGCTATCTGCAGTTATATGAAGTTTGAAATAAGTCAAAATTACCACATTTTGAGCAGTTTCAAAATATCGCAATTCACATAAATCTATCCAATACAACATAATACGCATGAATCCGTCTTCAAATGCACAAAATTTTGCGTTTCCAGCGAGTTATCAGCGTTTTTTCTGAGTCTCGTTGAGAAATTTTGGACTTTGTAAATCTGCTCAGAAGCAAGATTTTGCTTCAAAGGTGCGTTATATGGCAGAATCTAGCACCAAATACATCATATTTCGTGTTTTTAGAGTGCTATTTGCAGTTTAACAAACTTTGTAATAAGTCGAAATTACGCTTCTCCGCGCAGATTTTCACAATCAAAAAGTCCATATTCCTATTCAGGACCTCATAATATGTAAGAATCTATCGACTAAAAACATCATATTTTGTGTTTTCAGAGCGCTATCTGCAGTTATATGAAGTTTGAAATAAGTCAAAATAACCACATTCTGAGCAGTTTCAAAATATCGCAATTCACATAAATCTATCCAATACAACATAATACGCATGAATCCGTCTTCAAATGCACAAAATTTTGCGTTTCCTGCGTGTTATCACCGTTCTTT